>CAHIKZ030000036.1:1665000-1750000 GCA_903632075.3 Acanthosepion pharaonis
TAATTCTTTCTAAAACTTTTTTAGAAAAAAAAAACTAATTTGGCCCAATTAAAATTTTATAATGGTTATTTAATACCGGTAAAGACATTTACTTTCTAAAAGAAGTTTTTTTTTTTTTTATTTTTTTTTTTTTTTTTTTTTTTTTTTTTTATAAAGGAGGTAATAAAATGTTACTTAGAACTGAAAAGATGTTTTCTCGAAAAAAGAATTCTATTAATATTTATTTTGTATATAAAGTTAGCAGAGTTTATTTATTTATTTAGACAAAATTTTTTTAATTATTTTAGCCCAAAAAAGGCAATAAATCCACTAAGACGAAAGGGGTGTTACTGAGTGTTAGAGAATATGAGGGAAAACACTGTTAAGGAGAGAAAGCATTAAAAGAACAAGAATTAAGGAAACAATAATTGACATTACATTTTAAATTTTTGAAAATCAAACTTTAGCATAGATACCCCCCCATGCGATCGCTAAAAAAAGAGCATATCATGATGAAAGAGACGCCAAACTTGACGAAAACAAAATGTTATCGTCTAAATGCTTATGTTATTATTAAGAGGAAAGATCAATGTTTATTTTAATTATTCTTTAAAATTTTTCTTTTTAGAACATTCTAAATTTAGATATAAAAAAAAAAACTTTGTTTCTCTTTGTATCACCGG
Source organism: Acanthosepion pharaonis (assembly GCA_903632075.3). Lineage (NCBI taxonomy): Eukaryota > Metazoa > Mollusca > Cephalopoda > Sepiida > Sepiidae > Acanthosepion > Acanthosepion pharaonis. The sequence continues at coordinate 1,665,663 of CAHIKZ030000036.1, forward strand.
AACTAGTAAATTTTGTATAACATACATTAATTTGAAAAATCTTGCAAAAATAAAAATAATTGTCGGATGTTAATGAAAATTCAAAAAACTATTCACAGGTGATCGAAATTATTAAATATATATATATATATATATATATATATATATATATATATAATTTTTTTTTTTTTTTTTTTATTATTAAAGTCATGGCAGAAGTTTTTTTTATATTTATTACCTCCCATAACTAATTTTATGAAAACGCTAGAAATTCGATCGCGTCAGGTTTAGTGATTACAATAGTTAAAATTAGTTAAAAGTCGCATCTCCTTATGAGATAGTTTTTTTTTTTTTTTTTTTTTTTTTTTTTAGCGCGTTGTAAATTGTATCATTTTGACTAATCAGAAGATCCGCAGTAATTAAATGTAATTTTGTGTTTATAATCGGGCTGTAATTATAAAGTACGAAAGACCAACCAGAATACAATTAAGTTGCGTTATTTGAGTTAAGCATTGTTCTCCGCTGTTAAGGCCTTTACTTTTGCGAAATATGTGTGGAGAATTTAATTTGATTTTTCAATTTCAACTGAGAAGGGTACCTACAAGTATCAGTATCATCTTATGAAATTTATATGATCTTATTTTTATATTAATCTCAGTTATGACATTTTTCCATGAATGGAAATACAAATAACACAGTAAAATGTAATAAATGTACATAAAATTATAGTATTTTATGTACACTTCTGATAAAATTTCCTAAAAAGGGTACCTATGAATTAGATACCTTTCTTATGAAATTTAATCTCACTCTTAAGTCTTATTTTAATTTCTTTATAATATATTTTCCCTAAAGCATCGTAAATGTAAAGGTGAAAGCTAAGTACAAAAAAAAATAGAGCACTGAAAGTTTTCCTTTAAAATAACGAGGTAAATAATTTGTTCACTTAAATGCAAATTATTTCACTTTTCTTCTTCCGTAGAACAAATTATCATCACGGAATCCGTCAATATGTCATTCATCACCTGTCAAGTGACGCGAAAGATTATGACCTACTTTGTTTTATTTTCAAATTACATCTTTTCGGCGCAGAAGCTAAGTTAAGCTTGGTTCAAAATATTTTAAATAAACATTATAATTTCTGATTTTCTTAAAATAAGTTTTGAAAAAAATGATAATTGATCTTTTAAAAGAATTTCAAAGTGAGATTTTCATTTTTTTTATAAAATGGAAAAAATGGTTTCCATCTGTCAATTTTGCTGAAAAAAAAAAAAAAAAAAGATTTTTAACGAAAATTTCGGACGTGCTTAGGAACGATTAAAAAAAAATACTCCCAAATACTTTGATCTTTCCTCTTAATAATAGCATAAACATTTAGACGATAACATTTTGTTTTCGTCAAGTTGGGCGTCTTTTTCATCATGCTATGCTGCTTTTTTTAGCGATCTCATGGAAGTACCTATAGCAAGAAGCTGGAATAGAGTTCCACGAGCGAGAAATGCAATATAAGAAACTGTTAGCATAGAAATTAGTGTTACGTCTATAACCATTTCAACTGTAAAATGAGACATTGCTGCCAATCTCGTATTGCGCTTAAATTCATAATGTCTAGCTACCATAGAAAAAGTTCATTCGAACAATTTATCGAAAAGTCTAAGGTTTATTGTCGAGAATTGATATTAACGAACTCTTAATGCATTTTATTTTTAGTGAATCCTATTTTTACTCCTGGTCAAACTGGCATTTATCAAGTCGAAATTGTGGTCAAATGTATTACGGTGAACTACCAGCGCGCTTAAAGTTTTCTTACACAGCTGGTCTCTAAATATCTCATATAGACTTTTTCTGATGTTTCTCCGATTTACATCAAGGGGCATTTTTACGACCTATTCTATATATTCCTGCCTTTGTCCTGTAGTTGTTACTAAGTATATCTCTTTTTTTGTTTTAAAGGTGTCATTGATGAAGTTTAGGTTAAGTTTGGATAAGTTATTTTCTACGGTGGTTGTAATGGAGTATGCACCTACTTTTGTAATGCTCGTTTGATGATGATTCTTCATCATCATCATGTTACTGTTTGACCAGTGTGTAGCCTACAAACTCTCGTCTCAGTAGCATAAAAAAATCTATTGTTAATAATTTTAAGTATCAAATTACTTTTTTTTTTTTTTTTTTGTCCAGATAACCTTTTAAAAAGATCTGTCTCACCGAAGAGAAATTAGAACACAAAATCTGTTTTGAAAATAACATTTTGAATAAACATTTAATTTCAGGATATTACGACATCCGCAAGAATTAACGATGTGTGAAGTTTTGATTTCAGAACTGACTTATTTTTCAATTAATATAAGACGCATAAAAATAATTTTTATATAATCGCTGACCCCAGTGTAAATAACTTCTTATTTATAAAATCTATATTCTGAATAAAATAAATAGAACTACACTGTTTTTTCTCTATATAAAAAAAAAAAACTTTATCCAGTGACTGATATTTTCATATTTTAATATCGAAACAAAAATCGGATCATTATTATCGGGGCGAGTGTGAACGCTGATCTGACAGTAAGTAGCAAATTGTATTGAAAAAAAAGGGCTGTCTTCAAATTAGAGTAACGCTGTTAAGATGCTCTGATGAAAATCTCCATGTCCTGTCGACTGAGCCTAAAATACGCTGACGGCTAAACCCCAGCCACAAAAAATAAAAATAAGCATTTACGCGTTGGGTTGCCAGTCGACGAACCCAAGTACAGATCCCGACTCGTGGCTTATAGACTTCGATTTTAATTCACGAATCAAAGAAACATCGGCTCGTTGTGATACAGATTTGGCCAATAAGGTTAATTTTATTTCCAAGAAAAATGCAAAAATGAAATGCACTGTCCATGTCGTCTGTTTTGTTTGTTTTTTTTTTTTTTTTTTGTTTTTTTTTTTTTTTTTTGTTTTTTTTTTTTTTTGTTTGTTTTTTTTTTTGTTTTGGTTTTTTTTTTTTTTTTTTTTTTTTTTTGGTTTTTTTTTTTGGTTTTGGTTTTTTTTTGGTTTTGGTTTTTTTTTTTTTTTTTTTTTTTGTTTTTTTTTTTTTTGTTTTTTTTTTTTTTTTTTGGTTGACGACAAAGATGAGGACAATAGTCCGACTAATGTAAATACTGTACATAATACCTCATCTCAGAAATATAGACAAACTTTTTTTGTTTTGTTTGGTTTTTTTTTTTTTTTGGTTTTTTTTTTTTTTTTTTTTTTTTTTTTTTTTTTTTTTTTTTTTTTTTTTTTTTTTTTTTTTTTTGTTTTTTTTTTTTTTGGTTTTGGGTTAAATGTCGTATATTAGTTTAATTTCACTTATTTTATTTTACAAAACCTACTTGACAAATGTTCAAACCATGGTGCTATATCCTTCATTCAAGTAGGAAGGACATGTCTGCCTTGAAAATCTGCATTCAGAATCCTGGCTTTTACCTAAACCAGAACACGGGTGACAATTCTGGAAGGAAACGCACAACCTTTTATGAAAATTCGTTTAGTCTGCATAAGGCCACACTTGTTGAACATCAACTGAGGATCGAACGTATTGGTCTCGAACCCAGCTTACTAACCACGATACGACTACGATAAGCGTTCATACTTTGCACTAAAGATAATACAAATTTATAGTGTCTACTCAGCTGAACAATAAAAGACTAAAAGCGTGGAACATCCAGTGGAGAGCGATCTAGAGGCATTTTTCTGGTCTCCCAAACAAGATTACTAAACATCCAGCTAAGACAAACCGCTCAAAGCACTTTTGCTTCGGAGAGTAAGATTATTGTGCATTGTTTTCATGATAAATTAGCCTTTTGTTTTAGTAGCATATTGAGATATAATTTAGTGTGCGACCAACATTACTTTTATCTGCGAGCAAATTTCAAATTCTAGAAGCCTGATGGGTTCACTTCGTACTGTTACCCTTAAAGAAAACTTGAATCTATTTCTTCTTTCTCTTTGGTATGGGGTTAAATAGTAAAGTAGACTGAATTCTAAAGCTTTGGGTGGTAGCCAGTCGAGAAGGGGAAACTCTTAATGCAAAACGGTGGATAAGGCAAAGAAACCACTCCCCATACTTTTCCCGGGATGTCATGCCGCTCTGCAGATATTAAAAACAGCTGGGAAAACCATGATATTCGACATACGAAACAGGCAAAGAAGACGATGGGTTTACATTGTGACTTTATCTATGTTCAGCTGTGCTGCGAGCTGGCTGGCTGGCTTCTTATATACAGTATTGTTGTAATATGATTGCCAGCAAAAAGAGACCAATATGAGAATCACAATTTGGAGATGCTAAAATATCTAGGATGCGTTTTAACAAAGGACGGACACTGCGACACCAAAATCCGAAGGTGTACTGGAATAGCGAAAGATGCTTTCCAAAAGCTCAACGAAGTATTAAGCAACAGGAAAATGGTATCTAACTCTTATGTAATTTAGGTAAAAATTACCTCATCTTTTACCAACACTCGGTCCTACGCTAGGAGACGTATTTGAATGATTGTAACCAGTCGGCCATTGCACCCTAATCGGCAAAGCAGTTGCAAGGAAAAGCAAAATTTCTAGGATAAAAGATGCTCGTACGAGTCTCTCCGGAGATTTCTTTATTTTTGAACCGAAGCAGTTTCAGTAAAAAAATAAAAAAAATAGATACGAAAATGGAAGAAGTACTTGTCAAAAATTAATTATTATAATGCAAAAAGGATCATTAAAAAAACTATACTACTTTTCATTTTCTTTTGATTTGTGCCGTAAAATTAAAACAAAATATCTAGAACGGTGCTGGAATTAAAGCAAAGAGAGGCGGGGAAAAAAAAAAAAGAAAAACGAACTAAATTACTACCGGAAATGGAAGTCATCAAAATTTACCTAATTGACTAAGAGCCACCTGCACCGGAAGTGACCTGTTTTCGCCAAGTAATAATCGAAATATGCTTACCACTGCTTCCCTCCCTTCACCCGTTATATTTTCCCACCTATCCTATCTCTCCCCGTTATTTTTTTTTTCTCTGGCTAATGAAGGACATCAAGTAAAATGACTGACTGTCGAGAGGATGAAGGGCAACGACGTGACACTTATAAGCTTTTATTTCCTTCGTGGTTACGAACTGTATCAGTTGTTAGAAAAAAAAAAAAAACATTTATGACCGCTATTCGTCTGCGAATGATGTAACACGCCATTTGGTCTGAATTTCATAATCTCGAGAAAGGGTGCTTAGTTCAAACGATAAAGACATTTGCTAATTGCTGTTTGAATGTTCGCTTGGTCATATCGCCAATCTACTACAGCCATTTTTTTTTTTTTTTTTTTTTTTTTTTTTTTTTGTGAAAGTATACATGCCTGACATAAGGACAGAATTTAAATCTATAGATTCATTTAATATATACAGGGTGCAGTAAAAATACCCCCCCACATAATCATAAGTAGTGGCAATGGTGTACATTTTTTTTTTTTTTTTTTTTTTTTTTTAATCGAGTTCACCTCAAGCAAGGCAGTAAAGCCACAGAGACGCAAGGAAGTTACTGGGCGTGGAAGAGTTAGGAAAGTTACTAAGGAGCGAGGATAGCAGATAGCGATTGACATAGCATATAAATGTTTGAAGATTAATGTTGGCTGGAAAACATAGTCGGAACGGAGTTTCACAAGCGAGAAAAGAAGCTGTTAGCATAGTATTTATGGTCAAATCTAGCCAACTTGACTGTAAATTGGTGAGAACTCGTCACTAGTCTTAAATTCGAAGAGTCTCAGCACCTGCGCAAAGAGCTCAGCCGAACAATTACCATGAAAGTATTTATAGAAAAGACACGGAGAGGCAATCTTAGACATTGGGAAAGTAACTGAAGCCGAGACACCAGATCAGGACAAATAATATTGCTGATTCTTCTTTGGATTTCATCAAGCTCTAGATAGATGGCATATGTGGAAAAGCAATATTCTAAAGATGGACGAATGGTAGACTTATAGATATGTAAGATAGATTCTGGAGAGAAATACCGTCTAGCACAACACAGTTAACCAACCTTCCTGGCCGTTGACCTAGCAATGGATTCAATATGAGAGAGTAGTTTTGACCAACAGCTCAAGATGTTGTAAGACAAAAACATTAACCTAGGAACTCAAATTCTTAAATAGCCTTGTCAGAACTAGACTCTGATATGGATGTCATGCATAGTAGTCCGATCGTTCAGAAACGTTTAAATTATCAGCGTTTTATATTTTATATAATTAGAAACTCTTGATAAAATCCAAAGAAGAATCTGCATTTTTCTTGCTCATGATCTGGCATTTCGGCTTCAGTCCCTTTTCAACCGCCGTAACGTAGCTTTGCTTTGTCATTTCTATAAACACTTTCACAGTCAAAAGCTCATCCGAACAATTACCATGAAAGTATTTATAGAGAAGGTAATGGGAGGCAACCTTACCGCGGTGGAAAAGTAACTGAAGTCGAGGCGCCAAATCTTCTTTGGATTTTACCAAGGAGTTTTTGATAGAGAATCGGACCATATATGGCAGCAATATTCTAAGCATGGGCGAATAGTTCTCTTATAGATATGTAAGATAGATTCTGGAGAGAAAAACCGTCTAGCACGACACGATAAACCAACCTTTCTGGCAGTTGATGTAGCAATGGATTCAGTATGGTCTTTTCACTTCATCTCAGCCAGGGACGTTAGCCCAAGAAGGCGCAGCGAGTCCCTCCCCTGGAGATGTTCGTCTAGCTAATGTGTTGCCATCATGTGTGAGGTATTTCTGCTGCATCCTCTCTAAGATCAACAATTCCCGTGCAGCGAGTTTAACTGCTTTGAAAATTAGCATGCAAATTTGTATCTACGAGGTGAAGTCAAAAATTATCCGCTCTTTCGCCATACCATATGTCAAGTCTTTTCACACTGCCTTTTTCTCGTGTGTGCTTATAGTTAGTAATATTGTGGTCACGTGATCGAAGTTTGAGCTTGATTGTGCCAGTTTTCTTGCTGCTGTTACAGTCTAAACATGGCCGCTCCGCTATCAGTGTGCACCAAGAACAAAGAGAATTGATCCAAATCGGCAGAGAACATGCTAACTCATCGGTTCGCCATTACCATCTCACGAGCTTGCCGAATCTACTCGACAGTGGTTGAGGTTAACGGGCGCCCTGCATTTTTTTTCGTATGTCACGCATGTCTGGATACTTCTAAACTTCTCGATCCATTCATACACACTCCTACGCAGTAGTGCATTATTGATGTATTGTGTTAAAAGCCTCCTGGCACGCCTTCCGACCAGAGAAATAGGAAGATAACGATAAGGGAAACTGCAGATAATCTTTTACTTAACTTTCTGCAATATATATATATATATATATATGTGTGTGTGTGAAATTTACAAGAAGTTAACGTATTTTGATGGTAGCAGAACTTGTGCGAAAAAACGACCAATAAATAACTAGTTCTATACTCTTTCTAAATAAATAAACTGCAAATTGTTTCTGTCGATCCGTGTGTCTGAACCACCTCCAACTCGGGCCATATTTGCTCTATATAGACATATAATATCGCTTTGGAATCGGGATGAAATCGGGACTGAAAATCTGCCCTTCATCTGGTGTTTGAACATCCAGCATTCGGATTTGTGTCCGGAAGAGGAGGGGACAGTTAAAAATCCAAACATTGAAATAACTGAAAAAATTAGTGATAAATAAAAGGGTTTTAATTTATATTTTTAAAATATCTCGAAAACTTTGAATTGAGGAAATCAGTTTTATTTCATCAAAATGCCAATGAATTAACGTGAGAGGTTTAATGACGTGAGGATCTGAAGTTCCGCAAAGTTTGTGATTTGAAGAACTCCATTTTCGGCCTAAATCGTTCATTTCGTCTGGATTGGACTTATGCGCCGGATCAGAGTTATAGTAAGGTTTTGAAATTCCATGGAAGGAATTGAGGAATTCAAAGTTATTTCTTCAAACTTATTGCTGCTTTCTAAGCTAGACCAGAGATTCCTTTTAGTTTGGGGGCCTAGCGAGCTTAAAATTCCGCACGGAGCGCAGCCTTTAACCTCGTATTTCAATAAATCAAGAAAAACTGAAACTCTGTCACACACACACACACACACACACACACACACGTGTGTGTATATAAAGGTTGTTCCAATGACTTGGACCGATGTAAAATGTGGATTAAGTTTAAGCGTCTGTTTTTTCTTTCAAATTTAACAACTTAGGTCTTTGGCAATTTCAACCATGGAAAGATTAACAATCAAACAACGTGTTAGTCATCTGATTTAGAAGAATAAAAACGTTTCTTAATTCTGTTTGGGATATTTTTAATTCATTATATATTTTAATATTGCTGGGATTAGTTACAATTCATTTGATAATAGATATTTGTATATGTTTAAATATATTAGGAGAATGATTTGAATTTTTGTTTTTATATATATATATATATATATATATATATATATATATATTTTACTTAAATGTTATCTGGAAAATTTACTATTTTAGATTAGATTTTATGTATATTTTAAATTCTAAATTACTGAATATTACTATTTTTGTTCTTTTATATTCTATTTTGTTATTTCTTATCAGTTCATTAATTATATGAATCTATAACCTCTAGCTTTTATATATATATATATGTGTGTAAATTACTCTTTTGGAGTAATTTCACATTTACTTATCTCTCAGTTGCGTTTCTGTCCTTGGACAGAGAGCGCTCAGGGATTTCTCTGTCAAAGGACAGAGGGGCAACTGAGGAAAATAATACTGAAGAGGTGCCCAGCCCCGGGGAATAGCTGCCCGAGGCCAGCGCAACCGACGGTTGCGGGGGCTGAGGGGAATTTTTGTTCCTGTCCCGGGTGTACGCGCTCGGGTCCCTCACCTAAAATTAAACCTTGTGTCATATCTCGTCGAAGTGGAAGGACAGTAAATACCGTCTATATATATATATATATATATATATATATATATATATATATATATATATATATATATATATATATATAAGGACGCGCGGTTGAGTAGTAGGTAGCTCGGAGAACAGTTCGAATTCATTACAATCACTTACATGCTAATTCCCTTGGAAAAGGTATTAATCCTCCTCTTCTCCCACCAGCTATGAGTAATTAGCAGGACAAACTGGGTTCTATAGCCTTGGATGGCAACTGGTCTAGAAGTACAACTCTGAATTCAAAACCTGCGAAGGGTTGTTTGGGGACCTTGTGGTACGTAGTGCACCAGGTCTCTGTATTCATCCCTTCAAATTGTGTGGTTGGTTCTGCGCAAATCCTTCACCATTATAATCAAATCAGTCGTGCTGGTGTCTGGCTGTCACTCCCTGCTTGACCCTCATACGACGGAAGAGTCCACCGTGTGTGTACGTGTGTATGTGTACACACACACACACACACATATATATATATATATATATATATATATATATATATATATATATATATATATATATATATATATATATATATAGTGAGTTCGTCGTTTCATATGTTTTTTTATTTACGGTGAACAACCGAATAGATATTGGTTCTGGAATGTTTTAAGCGATATTAAGTTCTACTTTTGGTCATGTATTATTTTTATTAGGTATATATAAGGTTCTTTAGGAATTATTTCAGATGAAGATGTTAATGTTTATTGTGTGTTTATACTTTGTAATACTGTTTGTAATTTTTCAATATATTTTCTCCCTAAAGAATCATCTTTTTAATTAGTACGCTATTATTGAAATCAACGTTATGTCCAGCTTTGTTTCTATGCAAAACGAACGATATAGAACGTTTGCTCCAAATAAGTCTTTCTTGGGTTCCTAGATTCGGGTTTCCAGTTCACACGATCGCTTTTGGACATGGACATTTTTGCATTTTTAACAGTTTATTTGATAAATCCCGACATTTTATTTTTTTATTGTTTATTTTTCTTCCTAATTATACCTTCGATTACCTTGGATATTCTGATATATATATTGATATATAATGCACGCACAGGCGGTACTATTTTTTTTAATTCACAAATCTTGCTATATGATTTTTCTGAACAGCCAACTCGGAAGATCCCTGCCTAGATTTTTCCTGGAATCTGGAAATCTGTTTCGCACAATCTTTTGAAGACTCTCTATGGTTAGCTGTCCGAAATACTTACTGTTGGGAAATCTTAGTTTTGAATCTCTTTTCATGTCGCAATTTTGTATTGTTTTTTATTTTTTTTCGCACTATTTTGCATCTAAATCATAGCTTTGAAAGCATATCCATTTGATAACGTTTTCCGCCGTCCCCATTCCCAAAGATCTGTGCTCAAAATCTGTTCAAAATAATAATTTCGAACTCCAAGCAGTCATGTCCTCACCGGTTTGGAAATTGTCTTAATACCAATCACTAACATTTTCTTTCTTTCATCTATATTTTCTTTGAAGACTTATCACTGCATAAACCTTCTGCATCAGATAGACATGCTAACGTTGTCGCATGACTATATGCAGTTTCATCTTTCATGACTATTACTCTATCATAGTGACTTTGATCCACGCTTTTTTGACATTTAGGTGTGCCGTTTCAAAGTGAGATTAGTATGAACACGCCTCACTGTAAGGTAATTTGTAGCGCGTTTGTCTAGTTGACCATTACAATTATGTCGTATCTTCTATCTTTACTTTGTACCAAAAGCTTTACTAAGTTAAGCCATACAAAACTATGCTAAAGAACATGTTAGTAATGTCGATAAATTGGAATTTTAATGTCCTTTGGAAGAGACGTTATCAAATAAAGAAATGCAATATGTTTTGGAAACGATTTTAAAACCACTGCCTTAAATATTTGTGTGAATTCGTTGTATGTCGTATTACAGCCTCTGAATCTAATAACTGATGCCGTGCTCTTATTGAGCATCCTGGGTAAGACGATAAACTACGTCCAGCAGCAAGGCCTCTGATCAGGAGGTTTTGATGAGCGTGGAACCGCCTCTTAATTGCTGGTGTTTCCAGGTCCACCCTGACCCGGGGTGGTGGCACCTGTTAGGGTCCCACGTATCCAGCAAATAGTTAACACCCGAACTTGTGTAAAAATAGGTTTTAATACCAGAAATACTTTTTAATAATAAAAAAGTTATTACCAGCAATAATTTTTGAAGGAAAAATTATCAGCAATACTTTAAAAGAAATGCCAGCAATATAAACAACTATGCATTCTTTGGAAAAAATATGACCAGCTATAGATTTCTTCAAGAAAATCTGTTCCCAGAAATAGGTTTTTGATTAAAACATATTACCAGCAATAAAAATTTTGTCGGCATTAAATAACCCATTGAGATGTTGATATGCCGTAAAACAAAACAAAACAAACGTAGAACTGTTAATATCGCATAAAACATTCCAGTACCACTATCTATTCAGTTGTTCGGAAGATAATGTCCGATTTTAGAATCAAATTTTCTTATTTAATGTATTGAAAGTGTTTAAATCGGTCAAAATAGAAACCTTGGATAGCTATACTTTCTGCCATCGAGTTACAAGTTTTCAACGCAAATACTCTTTGAATGCAGTTTCTACATCTTTGCAACGGAATGTATTTCGGCTTAAACAAATTGCTTGTTAAAAGTAGAAGTCAGTGACTGATTGTTTAGAAAATGGTGGATGCGACAAACTCTAGTATCTCAAGTCGGTTAGCTTATGCAATCTCATTCTGAAAACCTGTGGCTGATCATAGTCATGAAGCAGAACTAGACCGCGTCGGTTTTTGTTTAATTGAAGGTTCATTTCATTCACTTGGTAGCCGTAAACTTCGACAGTAATTCTTCGATTAGATACCACAAAGCTGTAATGGACAACGCCAATGACTAACCACCAGACAGTCACTATAATCTTCTGTTAGTGCACTTTTGGTAAATATTTGGGTGTTTCGACGCAATCAAGCCGTTGAGCCGATCGTTTACGATTGTCGTAAAGGATCCATTTTTCATCACGAGTCACAATTCAATCAAGAAATGGATTATTCGAATTTTGAAGATGAAGCATCAAACACACTTCAAAACATCGAAATCTTTAACTTTCACTGAGTTTATGTGGAACCCATTTATCGATTTTCTTGAGATGAAGCGGATATTTTTGAAATGTTGACTCCCATTAGACATTTCTCTGACACTTCGATGTGGATTTTGTTCGACTTTTGTTTTCAGATGTTGATCAACACTTGCAAATAAACGTTGTCTATCACCTTGGGCTTCAAGACTCTAATGAATGAGTAATATATATATTTGTGCAACAATTATAATCATCTATTAAAGCAGATTTTTTTTTTTTTTTTTTTTAGAACAACCCAATACTATTTCCCAATGTATACACCGGTAATATATTTTTATGCAACTGCTGTAATAATATTTTAGAACATAATTAAAAGAAATATTCAAAAATCGGACATTATTTTCTGCACGATCTAATAGCTAGAATAGTGAGAGAACTCTATACTGCAAGTGCCGCATGGTCGAATCATAGACGACTCAACAGGTTCCCCACCGGTATTTTTTTTTCTTGTGAGAAGAGTGGCTACACAACCAGGAGGATTAAAACTAACAAAGAGGACATTTAAATCATTAGGAATCAGTAATATATATTTTTGTGCAAATATTATAATACATTAGAACACAAAAGAATTCTTCTAAAATCGGACTTTATTTCCGAACAACCTAATATAATGCTATATTTCCTTTTTCTTCACTCTTGATCTCTGGTAAAATCTGAAATTGATTTTCTCTAATCTCCTGTAACCGTCCACCGATCTGTGTAGCGCAAATATATACAGACTGATGAATTAATTGTAAAAGTGAAAAGATGAGGTCAGACCTCTCAAACTACCGCCAGTCACAATTAACGTATGTCCCCTCAAGGAGGCACTGTGCCTTGAGATAATATTCGGCTGACTCCCCATGCTATCATCTACATTTATAAGAGCCAGATCAGTGCGAAAATGGAGTACTGTTGTCATCCTCACTTTTCCGGCTCAAAAAAAAGTTCAAAAGCATCTCCGAATCCTTGGTAGAGATAAATTATTTTCCAACCCTCCAACCTTTCTCACACATGCGGGATTTGGCGAGCCTCCCACTGCTCTGTCGCTATTTCTATGGAAAGTGCTCGGGCGAACTACATTCCTTGGTTCCGCCAGGTCTAGCCTTTACTGCTAGGACCCTCCATGTTACTTACATTGTAGCGAATAACCTGCGGTATCTGCCATTCGCTATAAAAACGGAGCATCAATGTGGAGAAAACAATTTAAATTCTACGCGTTAACTAGTTTGGACGTCAAAACAGTCATCTTCTCTTCTTTCCCACCTCATGTAATTTATACACTAAAATTACGTCTCATGGAGTCGGAACGTAAACTACATAGTGTCCGAAGAAAAAAAAACGTTACTACAAAAAGCAGTGGAATATACGTGGGCTAAAAAAAAAAAAATTGTAAGTAAAATTATTTTTCTTTTTCAAAAAAAATCTTTGCTTTTCACCAAACAGTCCATAAAGTAAAAAAAAGAAAAACAAACTTGTTTTCTCTTTTAAAAAAAAGATGTTTAGTCCAATTGAAGACTTGTTCATTGCATAAAATTCTGAACAAGGTCACGATAACCAAAGGCAATTTACGGCAAAGGTACAACCTCCCGCAAAAATGGCTTTATCAGGAAATTTGGCAACTGGAAAAGTTGTATTCGAAATTATTCAAACGCCAGTCGACTCAACGAAGAACCTGATAGTTCATACCAAACATCTGTCTTTTTAACATTAATAGACGAAGACGCATACGACATTTAAGAGGGGTTGAAATTTGATAATGAAGAACTTTTCATAGGCATTGGTAGACTACAGAATATATATAAAATATGTTTAAGAGTCTACGCAACCAATGTCTATAGCAACTTCTCGACGCTTGCCACTTGCTATGAAGAAAAAGTCCAGGAACAGTTACAGCGTTTAAAAAAAATAAAATAAAATAAAATATACGTCGGGTAAGAACACCAACTGAGTGGTGTTTCTCAATAGCTGCCGTGTTAAAGAAAAATGAAAAGGTTCGACTGTGAGTCGACTTAAGCAAATTTAACGATAGTTTGAAAAGAGAAAATTTTCCTCTACCCACTGTAGAACTGGACGGAGTTTTAAGTAAATTAGACTGCAACAGTGATTTTTTTTTTTTTTTTTTTTTTTTTTATAAATCGAATAAAACTCTACAAAGATTCACAAGACCTGATGACATTTTTAATATCATTTTTACGCGCTTACCATTCGGTATTAGCAACTGTCCGGAGGTATTACATCAGGAAATGACTCTCACTGTGGCCAGTACATCAGGAATTATATGTACTGACGACATCCTTGAGTGGAAAGAACAATCAGGAACACGATAACAGACTAAGACTAGTTCTTGAGATTGAAGGCAGCAGAAGTCACGTTAAATGAAAAATGTATTTTTCTCTTAATAGCATAAAGATTATTGGACCCAACATAAAAGATGACATTAAAATTGACCCAGATAAAGTCAAAACATTAATAGATTCACCTCAACCAAAGGATGTATCCGAATTACGAAGACTACTCTGCATGATAAATTACGTGGGAAAATTTTCTAAAAATTTAGCAGATGTTACTAAAGCTTTCAAGATTTCAAAAGGATTGATAACAATATTGAAGCTAGACAAGAGGGATTTCGATCTAAGACCTCGAACAAACGTTCGCCCTGGTCTAACTGAAGGGCAGCATGTGTCGGTTAGAATACCAAAAACTTCCCCAGCAGTCGTTGTAAAACCTGCTTCACGAAGGTCTGTTGTAATTAAGACTCGTTCTGGGTATAACAATAAACTACATCCGGCAGCAAGGCCTCTCATTGGGAGGTTTTGAGGTACGTGGAACCACCTCTTAATTGCTGTTCCCTGACCCGGGGTGGTAGCACCCAGTAGGTTTCCAGCTCTGGGCAAATAGTTTACTCCTAATCTGGGAATGAAAAACAAAACACACTACGAAAGGGTAGAAGTACATTTTTGTAGTGAAGGTATCAGAAATACATTTTCGTTATTAATGTTACCAGCAATGCATTTTAAAAAATAAAAATTACCAACAATAGATTTTTGTAACAGAAATTAATACTTCCAAGAAAATTAATAAAACTGCAATCTTCGTTTTTCACAAAACAATTTCACCCACGTCTCGTGTAGAACATTAAAATACTACCAGACATAGTAAAGCAAACCAGATGGATTAGAATCTAATTATTTGTATGAGGGGAAACTTCAACTACAAGCCATCAGATAAACATACAAGCTATCTGTTTATAGCTAGGATGGGGACTTCAGGAAAATAATATAGTTTCTCTATACAAACAATTTGTCAAAAATAAAAAGACGCATTTAAACAACTAATAAGAAATAAAAATCTACAAACGATCTTTTTACTCAAAGCACTATGCCTAAACTACCTATCCATACAAAATGTATAAAGTGCACATTCACGAAAACCGATTCCTCAAAATTACAAATTCTCTTAAACTGCTCTCTATTAATCACCACAGAGATCCTTCCCTGCCCCCACCCATTAGAATGTCTGACGATCAACTTCTTAAGAGCACCTCTCTGCGGCTGCTCGGTCTCACGTTGACTGCTGACCTGAGATGGAACAAATACATCGAGTCAATTGCTTCGTCCACCGCAAGGAAAGTTGGCTCCCTGTGCCGCGCCAGGAAATTTTTCTCCCCGGAATCGATCCTTCAGATCTACAAATCAACAATTCACCCTTGCATGGAGTATTGCTGCCATATATGGTCTGGAGCCCCTTCTGTTTGCCTCGGGGTTCTTGATAACCTCCAGAGGCGGATATGCAATATAATTGGCCCTGTTCTGGCATCTCGTCTACAGTCGCTCTCACACAGACGCGCCGTCGTCTCTCTCTATGTCTTTTTTACAAATACATTCATGGTAATTGCTCCGAGGAGCTGCATTCGCTGGTTCCCAGACTTCATGAATTCAAGCGCTCTACGAGGCTGGCATCCCGCTCTCACCCTTTCACTGTCGAAACTATTAAATGTAGCCGTCTCTTCTACTACAATAGCTTCACATCTCGCACCTCTCGCCTGTGGAACTTCCTTCCATATTCCTGTTTCCCTGAGAGCTATAATCTCCAACTATTCAAATATAATGTCAATCGACATCTCCAGTTGCCTTGATCTATCCACAAATCTTCTCATCCTTTCCTCTATCACTCCTATCTGATCTTGGTCCAAATCTTCTGTAACCCCTTGCGTCCTAGTGCCTTCCCGCCTTGCTTAGGGTGAAACGCTTAAAAAAATGGGGCCACCCACTTGCCGTAGGTGGCGACCCGTGATGCCCGGTGACGGAGTTCTGGTAATTGAGTGACTCCTGATGAAATAAACAGGAGTTTCTACAACATGTCACTTCGGTCCCTTCCTGAGATAGACGGGTGGATGAAATAGCCCAATCCAATCAGCTAATCACATAGTGGCAAGGGCTAGTTGGGATGATTGATAATGGCTCCGACAAGGCTACGAATCCTTACATCATACTATACGTTGGTAGATATGGTGGGCGCTCGTATCCACTTTCAGCACGACTATACCGTCTCTGTATCCCTGGCGGGTCAGGACGAATGGGATTATTCTCCCACTCCCTTGATAGCCTCCCTTAAGAAAGAACTCCGAAGTGGTTGGGGGAGCACAGATGCCGAATACAAAATTATATGGATAACTTTTATAAACGAATCAAGAGACAGTATGAAAACTCCGCTGACATTTTTAACATCTACGGGGATTAGGAATGTATGGCTCTACCTTGACTACTGAGAATTCTATCTTTATTTCTTTAGGTAGAGCAGATTTGTTGAATGTCAAAATGTATGCGTAAATCAGATTCTTAGAATCATTAGATAGTGAAATAACACGTATCACCTTTTGTGTTGCAAAGGGTTAATCGGCCATGATAGAACCAAAATCTGTTTAAAAACATAATGATAAACAAGACTTCTAATTCAAGTAAAAACCAAGAGTCACAGAATTTACTAAAAAATCAAGCAAATAAACGACATGGAAGTAAAGGGTCAACCACCACCAATTTTATAGTTCCTCTAATGGAGTAAATAAAATTACCCAGAACTGTCACTCTGCTCACCGGAAGTAATTAAAAATGATGACACCCTAAAAAAAGCAATGCGTAACAGATGTCAAAAGAATACAAATAAAAAGAAATTACACATTAATAAACACAAACGCATACATTTCGACATTCAACAAACCTGCTCTACCTAAAGAAATAAAGATAGAATTCTCAATTATCAAGGTAGAGCCATACATTCCTAATCCCCGTAGATGTTAAAAATGTCAGAAATTTGGCCAGCTACAAAATCTTTGTACAAGAGCATCAGCCTTTCGAAGATGTGGGGAATTCGAGTCGGATCTTGAAGAGTCACCCTGTGAAAGGCCTCCTTTATGCCCAAACTGAAAAAAAACGTCCAGCGGACTTTAAAGAATGTAACATCTAGGAAAAGAAAATAATAATAAAATACACGTAAAATATTTCGTCCCAAGAAGCCAGAAAACTGGTCGAAACTAATTCACTTCAACATACTATGCAAATATTGCTAAAATATCAAATCACCAAAATGGCATCCAAAAGGACAATGCAATAAGAAACCAAGAACTTAACTCTATCAAATTATTTAAATGCCTAATAGAAGTACTAAAATTAATATATCACAAATAAACCAAACTCCTATAGTCAAAACGAATCCTATCGCGTCAACCTCAAACGAAAAAGAATCTAGAAGTACAAAACAAATAACTCCAAATGCCATAATCTAAAGTATAACCCCCTCTAAACATTCACAAGAGAATCAAAAAGTTCATAAAAGAAATAACACAATCCAGTACATCATTGAAGAACCAAGAGGAATGAACATGGATGAACAAAACTCTCTCATCTCAAACAAAGGAACGGTCATAATCCAGACAAAGATCGTCAAAAGAATCTAATTGAAAAACAAAGGAAACAAGATCAAACAAACAGAATCAAAAGTCCTTCATAGAACAAAACATGACCAGAAACAAAGCGCTTATAGACCTGAGAGCATAAAAATTATAGATTCTTCAACCACTAAACATAATCCGGACAAGAAAAAACTCATAACTCCCTAATACATAAACAGGATGCAAAAATTATACAGTGTAACCCGGATATAAGAGATTTTCTCTGGTTCCAAATTAGAGCCTGTGTTAATGTATATAAAATAGACCAAACCCGGATATAAGAGAAACCCGGATATAAGAGACTTCTTCTCCGGTCCCGGCAACTCTCTTATATCCGGGTTACACTGTACAATGAAATTGTCCAAGCCTAAATGCAAACAAATGAACTACCACTACTACTCATAACGAATCGACTTCCCTCCGCCATTTGCCTCCAAAAAAACTTCCCTAAAACCTATACTCAGTATAACTACATACATGACCCTCAACAGGGGGGGGGGCATCTGAGGGTGTATGGTTCTTAACCAGAAATATCTCCCAAAGTAAAATACTTCTAGTAACCAATCTACAAGCAGTTGCTGCGAAAACTACCCTACATAGAACCGTTAACATCTGCTCTATTTACAACCCCCGCCCGCCCCGCATGATCCCATAAAAGAAACCGATTTATATAAACTAATAGAATAGCTACCAAAACCATTTTTATTATTAGGTGACTTTAACAATCACAATGTTATATGGAGATCCAAGAGCTCCGACAAAAAAGGAAAAAAACTTCGAAAATGTAATTAACAACAACGATTTATGTTTACTAAATGATAAGTCTAATATATATGTACATCCTGCATCAGCTACATACTCAGCTATTGACCTATCACTGTATGAGCCCTCCTCTATTTTTATGGATTACAATTGGCAATTATTATACTGAAGAGTTCAGAACCAATTGAAAACCTATTTCCCTCGATTGAAACTAAACAGATTGGAGAGAATATAAAAACCAATGCTGTGAAAAACTTATCGACAAAGATGACAAAAAATCTTTTCTATATTTCTCTGAAACATTAATAGCAATTGCAAGAAAATGTCTACCAAAAAGCAGTGAATCAAATAATCATCAAAGACCATGGTTTGACAAAGATCACAAAAAGGCAATAAGATTACGTAGAGCAAAAATTTAAGTACGAAAATTTAATACTCAATCTACAGCCCATAATTTAAAACTATTCAAACAAAAAAAGAGCAAGAGTGTGGCACCTTGCATTATTAGAAATATTCATAGAAATATGATTTAATTTTTTCTTACTCGGTTTACTAAACAGGTTGTTGATTTTTTTTAAAACGGAAAATAATTGAGTTGAAAATAATTCACTAAGATTGTACTTGGACGATCCTAAGGGAAGAAGAAGGAAGGGGAAAGAGAGAGGTCGAGAAATACAAAAAAAGCGGTCATTAACAAAAACACGAGTCAGAAAGATATCTTAGCTAGCATGTTGACCGAATTTTTTAAAGACAATTGGAAGAATAGAATTAGAAATAATAAAAAGAAAGAAAGGGAAAAGACATGATATCAAAACGGGCCGCTTGATGAAAACCAGATATCGGTCAAAGCATCTAGCCTACTTTTGCGTAGAAAGACATCTTATCAATTTGGATAAAGAGAAATTTTGGGAACAATGAAAACGAAATCTTAATCAAAGAAAAAGTGTCTTTTGGGTTGAGGGGAGTGACCGGTGGAACGGTATACAGATTCTGACCTGTTAAAAATTAGAACCCCCACATTGACGAGTGAAAGATGTTTTCAATTCAGATAAATTAAGATTTTCTGACTGCCGGGTCTGACAAAAAACAAGAGGTGAAAAATACGATTGTCTCAGATCACAGATGGCGACAATATTCTTTCCTGAAGTCACAACTAATTAGCGGCGGGCTGGTTGACAGGGCCCAGGTGAGAGAAAGCCAAGATTGTCATTTTTTCGTACGTGCAGAAAAGGCAAAATTGGATTTTGTTTTTTTAAAAACAAGAACGATGTAACCACGCCCGAACGGAGGAGAAAGGATGCTCGATCAATAACAATTGGTCGGAAACGGTCACGTGGTCTGCAGAAAAGAAGAGAAAGAAATGCCCGATCAGGAACCATTGGTCGAAAAACGGTCACCTGACATACGAGAGACTAAGAGAGATGGTGTGCACCTCCCCACAAAAGGCACTGTGAGGAAGTAGGGGTGAAAACAATAGCGATAATGAGAAATCAAAAAATAATGCGACTTTTGGAATTATCGAAAACCCCTGACGCCGACAGACCCACCCCAGTTTGTTGCGGCGTCAATAAAAGCAGGACCCCAGTCGACAGAAATCAGTTGGAGTGGAGTTGCAGCTGGACCGCGGGCAGGGATAGAGCCTGAACGCGGGCATCGGGCCCGATTCACTCGCCCCTTTGCGGGCAAGAGAATCCTCAGACAAGAAATCCTTCCAGCCCAAGTCGAAGACAGAAGAGTTCAGCCCCGGACGGCAGCGAGAAGAGATCACCTCGGACGACAGAGAGTTGCGGCTGAGTTGCGGCAAGAGATCCTTCCAGCCCAAGTCGAAGACAAGAGAACTTCCAGCCTAAGTCGACGAAGAAGAAGAAATACAGCCCAAGTCGAAGACAAGAGAACTTCCAGCCCAAGTCGACGAAGAAGAAGAAATACAACTCAAGTCGAAGAGAAGAATCAACTGCGAATGATCGATAGAAATTAGCCCCAGTGTCGAACCAAACCACACTCCGACATACACAATTCTAAAGAGTAAGCAATTCGAAATCTTTAGGTTGTGTGATAGAAGCTTGGTGCCATAGTCCACAGAGCGGGTTGGGAAATGAGAACAATTTTGTTTTATGTAACGGACATTAAGATATAAAGGGTTGTTACCCATTTTTTTTTCATCAGCAATCTTTTTGTCTCGTGAGTTTATTTTCTCTTTTATTTGTGTTTTGCCACCCCCGTCGGACTCAACTTGTATCGGCCCCAATCCCTGCTGGTCCCGTCTGTCTAAGATCTAAACACAGCGTGGGTAGACAGACCGGAGATCGGTACAGTTGCTTTAGTGACCAGGTATTGGAAGCGAGTCGGGAAAGGCGAGGCTGGTGATCATCTGACCAAGGGGTTGGAGCGGCACGCTTGGACCCAGGAGGAGCGACCAGGAGGAGCGACGTCACCGTTGGCGCCGTAACCAAAGGATCCGACCCTGGGCCAGGTGTGTAACCGTCACAAGAGCATGTAGATCCACCAAAGAAACTATACGAAAATCATGGAGAAATTACATAAATAAAATAAACTTCAATACAGAATCCAAAAATGTCTGAAATATATGAAAATCCTTGGCAAAAATCTATCACCTCATCTAAATCACCTTTTCCAAAATAACATAAAAATAAAAAGTATATAGAAAATCAACTTGCTGAAACCTTTAAAAAAATTCCTCCAGCGAAATTACAAACGGCAATTTCAAAAAGTTAAGCACGATGCAGAAAAAAAAAAGCTGAACTTTAACTCAAGCAACAAAGATTACAACCATCCTCTTACCTTAAATGAACTTACAGATATCATAAGCGAATCACATAGTACAGCTACTGGCCCAGATGAAATTCATTACGAATTTCTTATACAACTCTCCACAAAATCCTTAAAATATTTGTTAAACATCTTTAACGGGATATGGTTTAAGGGAGACTTACCGAATAGCTGGAAACAAGCTACCGTAATCCCAATACCAAAACCAGAAAAAGACAAATCCGACCCATAACATCAACAAGCTGCATATGCAAAGCTCTAGAAAGAATAGTAAATAAGATTGAACTGTTACCTCACAACTAATGGTTTAATTACCAATCTCCACAGTGGATTCCGAAATAAGAGGCATTATAGAAAACATTGTCCACCTAGAAGCTTTCATTAGAGAGGCCTTTATTTAAAAAGAATTTAAAATAACATGCAATAGCCATTTTCTTCGATCTAGACTAGGCCTATAAATCGACATGGAATAATGAAAGATCCATTGAAGGGCAGATTACCAAATTTGATAAATAACTTTTTTGCCAGACAGAAGTTTTAAAGTTCGGGTAGGATCATGACCATCTGACTCAAAAATCCAAGAAGGAGGAGTTCCACAAAGTTGCATCCTGTCTGTCACTTATTTTAATATAAAAATAATATTGTTAATTGCTAGGATCAAGAAGTCGATGACTCCTTATACGTAAATGGCCTTTTGATCTGCTACAGATAAAAAAAATATGCACACTGCAGACCGACAACTGCAAGTGTGCCTAAAAAATTAAACTGATAGACGATGGAAAAATGTTTTAAATTCTCCCCAACCAAAACAAAGAGTATCCATTTCTGCAATCTGAAAAAAAATGCACAATGATCCAACTCTTAGACTTCAAGGAACAGAAACAGAAATGACTGATCAACATAAATTTCTAGGAATCATTTTTGATAAAAAAACAAAAAAAAATTACTTTCACCCCCCCCTCCCATTAAAATAGATAAAAACATGACAATTACTGTGGATTGTCGGGTGCAGATCGCATATCGCTCCTAAAATTATATAGAAATCTAATAACTAAATTGGACTATGGATGTTTCATATATGGGTTGACACGGAAATCCTATCTAAAAGCCTTTGACCCCATCCACCATGCAGGATTAAGGCTGGCTCTGGATGCCTTCAAAACATCACCCTTTAAAAAGTTTTTACGCTGAAGCCCATGAGGCACCGTCAAAATTTAGACGAGAAAGACTGGCACTACAATATTATCTAAAACTCAAACCCTGACTACCACTAGCACAGTGGTAGGCAGGGTTTGAGTTTTAGTTAATATTGTAATGTTTTTTTCAAACCTAAATACAAAAACCTATTTGATAAAAACGAAAATGCTATCAAACCTTTTGGCCTTTTTTACATGAAAAATTTCATAAGCGAAACAAAAATAAATCCGACCCTAATTCTTAAAGCCGCCAATTTAAAAAAAAAAAAAACTTACCCTGGTTAATGAACTACCCTCCGATTCTGCTAAATCTTACTAAATATACTAAAATTAATTTTAACTTATCCGATTACATAGAAGAAATCCATAATGTTCTACAACCGCACCTAAACCATAAGCATATACACACCCTAAAATCTTGGACAGAGTTGGATGCTCTGCTATCCTTAACAGCATAACAATGCAGAAAAGATTGCCTGACAAAACCTCAGTCGCCCGTGCAGAAGCTTCAGCCATACACTTGGCTTCAAATATTATGGAATCCAGTGGGTCAGATAGATTCATCATCTTCTCAGATTCACTATCCGTACTCACAGCTCTGAAGAATAAAAACCTGGGGAAACCCCTTAATAAATAATTAAATCTGATTATAAGGAAAAAGATGCTGTAATAGTCCTATGCTGGATACCGAGCCATATTGGCATACAAGGAAATCGAAAAGCCGACAAAATGGCAAAGGAATCATGGAAAATGACTCTCTCAAATGTAAAGGTGCCACACACCAACTTCCGACCCACCATAAACAGGACCATTAAAGAAAAAATGGCAGCAATTATGGAACAACTTTGTAAACCATAAACTTCTCAACATCCAATCATCAATGAAAGACAGCCGAATTACAGAAAGATAAGAGAGGAGGTGGTTCTAACCAGACTCCGTATAGAACACACATACATAACGCGCCAATATCTAAAAGATGAAGAACCAATACCACATCTCACACACACACTCACTCACAAAAAGAATGAGTCGAACTGTCAACTATTTCGTCTCCATATTAAGCCTGTTTCTGTTTTAGAGAAACGAGAAAATACTAAAGATTACTTACAGTGACTTCAAATACAATACTGTGGAGTAATGGCCAGCGAGCTCGTGTAGCAAAGCATTATTAATGTGCGGTGATTTCGATCGCCACTGGCTTTCTTCACTTGAGGGTTCGTGCCGGTCACAACCAAGCTTAATAAATGATTATTGCAAGAGTATCAATGTAAATGTTCCGTAAGCGGACCCGAACCCCAGCCACCGAATCGAACGTAAACAGACGTCGGCCCAACACAGTTTGGCTGCCAGATGTCAACCGTGCTTGGGGATGGGGGCAATTGTACACGGTCGTTTTCCCGGTTCGTATCAAGCTCTCTGAAATGAGTCCGTTTTTCGAATGAATTTATTGACGGGGAATATCGCACAAACATGTGTAGTCTACTCAACTCGGTATGTAAAAGCATTCGTCTTCATCTGGATTATCTCAGTGTTCATTGTCCCAAAAAACACATGGGGCCCCAGCAAAACATTTCTGCATCTTTTCATGAGACTTGGCTTTATAACTTAGCATCGTAGTATTACGAATTTGTCCCTCTCGGATCAGATTTCAGCTCGGAAACCTAAGCAGAGTTTCATCACGGAAAGGCGACCATGTTTGGGAAACTGCAAATGACTTTTCGACAAATTTGTTTGGGGTTCAATTCTCTCGGATTTTCTCATCAGCCATATTTTATATATCGGATGTAATTTTAATTCTCCGTTTCTTTTTCGATTTTCCTCCTAATTCTTTCAGACACCCCCTCGGAGTTTTCACGATTTATTTCTAAACACCTCAAATCCCCACTTTACATTCTCATCCAACTAAATGTTTCGGAAATTCCTTATAAGCTATTCTGTTTTTAGGGTAGGTTCCTTGAACGGTCTTTTTAGGGTAGGTTCCTTGAACGGTCTTTTTAGGGTAGGTTCCTTGAACGGTCTTTTTAGGGTAGGTTCCTTGAACGGTCTTTTTAGGGTAGGTTCCTTGAACGGTCTTTTTAGGGTAGGTTCCTTGAACGGTCTTTTTAGGGTTCCAAGGTGGCTTAAGAGATCCTCTCACATTTCAGGGTTACCTTAGAAAAGCTTCGATCTCAGGAACCCACTCAAACACTAATAAAATAGGAACATATAAACAGAAATTCATTTATTATTGAAAGACAAGAAAAATCACGCTATGGGTTAAATAGTAGGGAAGACTTGTATAAATCCGTCTCTTCTCCTTCCAACGATGAGATAAATAACAGCGTACACTGAAATCCACAGCCTTGACTGGAGTCCAGTCTACTGTGATTTCAAAAGAGGAGAAATCAACGAGAAATTACTGTTTTCTTTCCAAAGGGATCAGGGCGATTCACATATAAACAAAAGAAATCTGGAGAAGCATGATCGTCTACATCGGGGTTCCCAAACCTGTTGGGCGATGAGCAACTAAACAGGAAATTGGGCGATTGGGACTCTTCGTTGGGTCATATAGGATTTTGATTATTAAAAATGTATTTCAACATCTACTACCCCGAAAATATTCAAAGGAGACATGAAACCAACCTGTACAGGCTGTTTCATGCTAGACGCTCTATCTATGATATTCAGCACTTTATCCCATAAATATAGCACACCTTAAAACTATCTCTCTCTCGTATATATATATATATATATATATATATATATATATAATGAATCATTTTTTTCTTCTTCCCCACCCCCAGACTGAACAAATTGATTTCATTTCTAAAACACCTTTGGTCTGAAGAGATGAATATTTAAATATATTCAAGAAATAAATTATAACAGAGATGGAATTTTAAGAATTTCTTGACTTATTATTATATTGCTCTGTTACTGACATTGAGCTTTCTTTGGTTTAATGCCCTCCTTGCAATTATCCGTATTAATTGGGGTGTATATATATATATATATATATATATATATATATATATATCAATGATGAAGTTTGATTTCTTCTGTTCTTAAATACGATCACCGAAGTTAAAGAACGTCGAGCCGTCAATGATGAATCCTGGTAGGCTTCCCAGTTCTCTCGGAATTGTCTTGCTGTATAGGTTGAATAGGTCCGGTGAGAAGAGACATCCTTGCCTTACGCCCCTTTCTATTTTTGTATATCTGCTGAACTCGTTTTTATCTTTATGCAAGCGGTTTGTTGTCAATAGAGGTTTTTGATTATTCTAATACCTTTCCCTAATATGCCAAGGTTGCTGAGCAGTTCCAACAGATCTTTGTGACTTACTTTGTCGAACGCATTGCGTAGTCTATAAAACACAGGTGCACGTTCTTCTGCATTTGTATTGCTCTTTCTGATAACATTCTGAGCATGAATATCGCGTTCCTTGTGCCGGTGTCTTTAACGAACCTGCATTGTTTTTGTCTTATCTCTGGCTTGATTCTGCTGCGCGCTCTATTCATCAGAATACGGATGACGAGTGGCTCATTAGGCTGATTAGTCTGTGGAGTTTTGCCTCTGGTTTCTTAGGAAGTGAAAATAGATCTTCCGGTATAGCCCCGCTTTTGTAGATTTCATTTATTATTTCCGTAATCTTATCTATGCCCAAATCATCTAAGACTATCAGAATAAGAAAACCATTATTAAGGAGCGAGAATAATAAAAAAAAAATACAGTGATCAGGAAGATAGCAGATAATGATTGACATTGATCTTCAAAAATTTAAACTCAAAGTTGACTGGAAAGTAAGAAACAAACAGGAAGTTCCACAAAAGAGAAGATGCTGTTAGCATAGATTCTACGGCTACATCTAACAGTTTCAATTCTAAAATGATTACATTAAGATGCAATCCACTTGTGGAGCAGAGTAAACATGATTTGAAAATGTTGGTAGATCAAATCTGATTCATTGTTTCTGAATATTTTGCCACTTATGAAATAATTTAGTCAGCAAAACAAATATCTATTGATGTTAAATTTGATGTAATACTTCGTTTGCCCAATCATATTGCTAAAAGTAAACTTCTGTGGTGATGGTCAGGTTCATTTCAGGTTCCAAAAAATCGTAATGGACGACATTATTCCACTTAACACAAAGCCAGGACTTCTGTGAATTAAATCTTTGTTTTAGCGTTGGCATTGGTCTCTCACTTTGTGATAACCACTGCCTTTTTCGGATACACTGTACTTTTTATGTCGATATAGCAGTACTTCCCTTTCGGAATTTATACAATAATCAAGGACAAATATGCTTTTTTTTGTGTGTGTAAGGAAGATTAAATTCTGAAATTTACTATAAATGACAAAATGTCCGACAGAAGATTGATTCTAGACGCAGTTTCGTATCTTTTTGAAGCTTTTGTCTGCCTTCGCTGGTTGATTCGTAATTCATAGCGATTAAATACGTAATTACTTTCTGAACATCTTAATATCTCGCTTTAGCTTCAAAAAAGCTGTTCTTCCTGAAAGCCTTTGAATCGAGACCTGGGATGTTAGTAACTTTTTTCCATAAGTAAATAACTGGTACAATATCCGAAGTCAATCGGTTAAGTGTCATACGTGATACACGCTTGGGCGATCATGTCACTTTCGATTCATGACTGACTAGGCTGAAATTTGTTTTTTTGTTTATTTTTTGTTTGTTTATTTGTTTATTTTTTGTTTGTTTTTTTTTTTGTTTGTTTTTTTGTTTTTTTGTTTTTTGTTTTTTTTTGTTTTTTTTTTTGTTTGTTTTTTTGGGGGGGTTGTTTGTTTGTTTTTGTTTTTTTTGTTTTGGTTTGTTTGTTTGATTTTCTCGCAGTAGGGTGCTATTTCTTTCTGCGATAGACTGATTACCAACTGGTTCAGTCCGTCCTGCTGTTCAACCCATAGCCAGTGGGGTAGATGAATTCATATTTTTCCCAAGGGTATTTGTGCGTAAGTGGTTGTAATGAACCCGACTGGAATTCGAACTCTGATTTCTCATTCAGAATCCTAATCCATTACACCCCCCCGTACATACTATAAAAGAAACAAATAATTAAAAAAGAAATCATAAAAATAAAAAACCGTAATAAAAGCAATAATAAAAAAAGCGTGCATCAGAATTGAAAATATCGACAACAAAACGAGAAGCATTCATTTGTTACCAGAGGCCAACGTGAAGTGGCTTCCAGGTCTTTTATTAGAAAAATTCAGGATTACTTTAAGTATGAACAGCTGGGAATTGAGACGCAAACGGTACATGAAGTCATTGAGGTGTTAAAACAAAAAGTCACACGTGACATTCGTGAAATCTTATGTGGCTGTGGACGTGTGTTAGTTTAGAAGTTTATGTTTAAAACTTGTAACACATTTTGTTTGTTTAATCTCTCTTTCACACATCTACTCACAAAGGTAATAAAATTATTTAGTCTCTCAGTAAAGCAGCACAAAGCTTCACCTTCTTACGAACAAGATATTAAACATGCTTGTTTATTTCCAAATTTCTAAAGTAAATCATGTTCCTTACTATATTATAATCTTGCTTTTGAAACTGCAAACTCCCAAAATTGTTCGCGTTAATACCATAAGAGTTTAGTTGCAATCGTGGCTTACGTTCCGCCATCTTTGTTCACATATGCTGTCGGCCTTGATTATGCCGTCTGTATTGCTTGCAAAAGGGTAAAAACCCTAACAAAAGATTCTACCTTCCGGGTGAATACTTGCAGGCTTGGGCATAAATCCGACAATATTCGCCTTTTTGACATTGGCATAAACTGGACCTTTTCATTGTATTTTGTGATTTTTGTCCTGTAAGGCATAACCGACATTAAATAACCCATCAAAGGTTTGATATGTCTCTAAATTGACCAATCTGATCGTCTCGGGCCACCAAGTCTTAGGCCAGCGGAAAAGACATGTTGAAAGCACCGAATCTGTTTCATACTAATACGGACAATATTCGATGCTGACCTACTCTGAAGTCAGTTTGTGACCGCCTACCTACTCAGATAAAGAATATATTGCTTTCATTTATTTCGTCTTACAATCACCGACATTAAAAAAGTCACCTAACCATCTAGTTTCGTAGACCATATCTAGATAAACTTCGATCCTTACTGAGTGTCCGTGTTGAAGTTCTGTTAACTTTGATACATATTAAGTGTGTGCAAAGGTTTTCACTGAAATAAAAAAATCGTTTTCAATTGTATATTTAGTTTTCAAAAAGCACTGGAAAAATGTTTGCACATAGAAAATAAAGAAGTTTCGTTCCCAAGCTTGGATGTGTAGAGTTAGATCCTGGTACTACAGAAACGGCGACCGGAGATCACCAAGAAAATCAGTCCCGATCTCTTGGCTTGGATTCGTATAAGGGGAAAATTCAAGCCTTACCAAGTGGGGTGCTATTGTCAGACTATGCGATATAAGTGACCAAGCAATTTTTCCATTCTTAACCTGTTCAGTTAATGTGTCAACCTGACAGGTTTCGTTTCGAACAAAAACAGCTGGGGACGAAAATGTCTGATATCAGTGCTTCCAGGACTTGTTTTCACCTGTACGCAAGCAATGCGTGTATTGTTTTCATTTCGATCTAAGCGAGTGACTATTTCTACCAAATTAATATCTTGTTTTTATTATGTATTTTTTTTTTTTTTTAATCTTTGAAGCAAATGTTGGATAGCGTTAAATTGTTTCAGATTACGTTGGTTGGCTGATTGATTTTGCAACGCTTGTTAGGTTATTTAATATCAAAGTTTGTAATGGAACCCCCAATTAGGATCGAACTCATTACTCCGTGGTAACTGTCAGCCAGACTAGACTCGCTAACAGCTGCATCATTGTTTTTAAAAATACTTGGAAAAACCCATAGTTCCATTCGATTTGATTGATCTTGCTTTTTTACGATTTATCAACCCTTTTGTGGGTTATTTAATGCCAGAAAATATTTCTAGAATATAAGAATTAAAAAAAAATGTTTATAATAATTGTTTAGCGATAGAAGTTTTACTAATTAACCCATAACTTTGGGAATAAGAGGTGGATTCATAACTTTCTCAAGGGTATTTCCGCGTAAATGAATATAACGAAGCCAACTGGAATTGAACCTCAGCTCTCTGTTTTAACAATTCCGAGCCGTTACCCATTACCCCATTACGCACTCAAGTTTACGGCACCTGGTATTCGCAAGCGGTCACTCATCTAGGCTCGATATTGCTTAACTTCGGTTACTGTACGGGAACAGGTGTTTCAATGTGATGTATCCGTAAGCATAAAGCAAGGGGTGCGGGAAAGATGTTTAAAAAAGATGGTTTAGTGATATCTTACTAATTAACCCATAAATGGGGGAAGAGTTGAATTCATACCTTTCCCAAATGTATTTGCGCGTAAGTGGATATAACGAATCCAACGGGAATTGGAACTCGGCTCTCCGATTAACAATTATCCATTACATCAGCCGCACATCCCAGCTTACAACACCTGGTATTCCAAAGCGGTTACCCATTTAGGTACTGACCAGACTCGACGTCAAATTTCATTCTGATGTTTTCATTACAAAGTGAATATTAAAATAGACAAGAGTCAAATAGAGAAAATATATTTCTCTCTTTATTAACATTTAACCGACTGTGTTGACAAAATTTTATCTTTATTACAAAATAATGGTGACCGGTTTAAAAATAAAATTACAATGTATTTAAAGAAAAGGAAAAAAAAAGAAAAACTTGCTTTTTGGCATAAGTATAAAATGATTCGGTCAATAAGCTAGGCTCGCCATGCATCAATAATTAGCCCATGAATACTACAGCCTGTTACAGTGAGTTTATTCCTAATTAGATTTCCCAAACACGTGGCAAATGCAAAGATCTCATCTTAATTATCAATTTATTGATGTTTCTCATGTCCTTTCTTACATAATGCTATTAAATTATTCTTTTCTTTTTTTTTTTATCTGGAAACAAAAATATAAACCCGTAATCCAACCATATAAAGGTAAAAATAATTTGGTTAATATGCAGATTAGGACCCGCGCTCAGTTTGCATTAAAAAATTTCCCGAATACTTACATTTAGGTGTAAATAGACATGCTTCATTCGAAAATGACTTTATAAATTTAATAAAATCTACCCTTTTGGAGTTATCGACACTAAAAGTTCGGATTCATTCGCGTTGATGGCGGCTGCCATTACTGGCGTTGTTTGCATACATTCGCTGTGGAAAGCTAAGCTCGGAAGAATGTACTGCGCAAAAGAACTATATTGCGTGCGTAATAATCAAGATAAGTGAATATTCTACAGCAAATGTATGCAAACAACGCCAGTAATGGCTGCCGCGACGAGAATGAATCTAAACTTTTACTGTCGATAACCCCAAAACAGTAGATTTTATCAAATTTATGAAGTCATTTTCGAATGAAGCATGTATATTTATACATAATGTAAGTATTCGGAAAAAAAATTATTGCAACTTGAGCACGGGTCCTAATCTCCAAATTAACCAATAATTTAAGTTCCTTCACTACCCTTTATACACTTATTTGAAAGATTAAAATAACTTCCAAGACATTTACTTATAAAATAAAACACTTCAGAATGGAGAAAAATACTGTTAAATAAAAAATTTACAATTATGTCCTTTCGTAATTTCTTTTTTCTCTCCTTGTAATACATTCTCTTCCGTTTGTTTACTCCTAACAAGAATATACAAAAATTTCACATGGAGATAGAAATAAATTTCAAGTAACATTTTTGTGATCGCCATTTTGTTTTTCTATCCATGTGATAATAGCTCGACTATAGTAATAGTCGGGAAGAAAATTCAAACATTACACGCCAGCTTTTGGCACAGATATTGTTTATTCTGGATTCATTGAAATTAGATACGAATATTTATCTGTTCACCCACTTAAATGAATTGGAAGTCCATTGCCTATATGGGGCCAAAATAGTACAAATCGCCAGGGTTTAGCCATACTCCTCAAAGAAATAGGTACTGCTGGGGGAGACTGGCTGCTAGAAGTGGTCTTTTATTTATCAATTTATTCTTAAAAGCCGAGAAACAAAGTTAAGACACATCCCTGAAAACGCAATAATGAATCTCTATTTACTTGCAATATCTTTGCTTTTTTTTTTTTTTTTTTTTTTTTTTTAAATTATGACGTCAAAATCGCCATGCTAATAGAATAAAAAATAAAAATGCTAATTTGAAAGTGAATTAAATTTGTTTTAGAAGATTCAGCATTAAAAAAAAAATAACTCGCGAGGAAGTTCTTTGTCCTACAGCGCCTGATCAGATACTTGGGAGATATGACGTCACAAAATGACATTGATAGGTGATAAGAATCTCCAAGAATAAAAAATATTTAAGCTAAAATTCAAGAAAATCTAACCTAAGATTAATTTTTTTTTTTTTTTTTTTTCCCCGAGATAAATTTAAGTCATAACTCGAAATACCAAATCGTGCTCTGCGATAAAGAATTCACTGAATACTTAAAAATTTCTAAGATATATATGAGCAAGTAGTTAATTCTTTATAAATTTGACATTTATAAATAAATAGTGCGTAAATATTTGTTTATTCCTTGTTTAATCATTTTGTCGAATTTAAACCATATTTTTAATTGAGCTACATAACACACTAGAATCTTGATTAAAATGTATTGAATTTAATGTATTATCGCTAAAAATAATCAATAAAATTATGCTTTCGATTAAAAGTAACCCTTATCCGGATATTTTCCTTCCACTAGATATAATACGGAATAAAGCCGAACAGGAGGACTGTGGCACACCGGTTTTCTGATTGAGACGAGCCTAGAAAGATACCCCACCACCTAATCTAACTGGCCACGGAGATTGTGAAGTTTCTTATTCTAAAAGTCACAAAATTATTCCTTTAATGTTAACGTTTAGGCCAGACTGTAACGATGCATTTCATTGTATAAAAGGATGTGCTAGTTGAAGTTTCTGAACAACAAATGGTTATTTTTATAACCCCGTCCCGAACGGGCGCAAAAGTGACACTGGGTCAGTTTAAAATAGAAAAATCAAAGATACAGATCTGTGGGTTATGACGATAAACTGCCCAGTCCTACAATAAATTACTGCAGTTCTTTACGTACAAAGAGAAATAACGTCCACGACTACAAAAACAACTGTTTCTTGAAAAACGAAAAAGATATTTCTAAAGCGAATGTCCTAAAATTGCAGGCGTTAAAGTGTGAAAGGCTTCGCTCGTACTTTTATAACGATTTTGTTTAAAAATAAAAAGATAAGTAGACATGTTTCTATTCCACTGATAGTTTTTCACTAGATAGTTTTGCAGGAGGCCGAAAACTACGGAAAATTGTAAGCCGGACCTAAAGATATAGCTTTTTATTTTATGGAAGCTTAAAGGAATTGTTTGTACACTAAGGTAAAGAACTTTTGTTTTGTTTTAAACAAAAAAAAAACTTTAGCATTTTAAATCTGATTTTAAAAATTATTATATAATTAGAAAATAGTTTTTCAACATTAATTATTAAATACCAAAAACAGCTAAACTATATTTGATCTCATTTCAAATGAATGCGAATAATTAATGCTTAATGGACTTCTTATTGTGCACGGAAAGGCTAGTTCTTCACAAAATCGCAGAATTTAAGCAACGTCAACTGTTACTCGTCCAAGAAGCTTGCGACTAAATATATAAATGTTACCGCCTATTTTATTTATTTTACGAGCGTTTCAAGTTGTTGCTTTCCTACTGTGAATCATTTGTACAGGAACAAGGTCTAACATTTAAGACTACCAAATTTAAGTTAGTGGGGATCACGACCATGCAAATACGTCATATGGCGCTGAGGACTTGTATCAACGTCATTATTTACTGCCTAATAAACTTTATTTCCTAAAATAACTTAAGTGATTTTATAATGTAATTTCTAAAGTTATTTAAGAAAAACATAAATGGTATTTATGTAAGGGTTCAAATTTCCAAGGTAACAGCGGATGAGGTTAAATTTTTCACGGATATTTAAATGAAGTCGGGGGGTGGAACAAATCAATCTTATCTGTAACAGAATTTTCAATGAGGAAAGAAAAAACGAAAGTAATAGGTGTATAACATCAAAAGAAACAATCTTTTTTTTTTTTTTTTTTTTCTTTTAACAAGAATTCATATTTCATTAAAAATCTAAAACAAACATTAAAACCAATTCGGAAGGAGAAAGTAGCCACAGAATAATTTTTTTTTTTTTATAACACAACTAGTACTGAATTCGGATGCGTTAGCCTTGCACCAAGCTAAATTTAACTGAATATCCACAATTCTCTAGAGGTAAACGAATTGAGTTCTAAATATCCAGAGACATGAGGTTAAAAAAAAAAAAAAACGCATCTCCTTGGCGCAATGTTGGCAAACTAATCTCTGTTACTTACAGATTATAATGGATACTCTACACTTCTGGCCTTGTACCAGACAAAACCAAACGTTTGATCTCAGTAAAAATTAAAATTTATAGTTATATAAACAAGACTATTCTTCATGGTGTGAATAACAAGCTCTTCTAACAGACTAATTCGTTAGTGGAGGGAGTCGATCTTTACTTGGTGCTCTACGAGTGCCTGTAATTGAGTTATTACCAGCAAACTGGTTTCGCAAGACGTTGTCAGTGTGTTTGATCGTCGCTTGATGTTGATTTACCTGAGAATGTGCGGTCAGCACAGGGGAGGGGGTTATCGGCGCGAAAGTGAAATCTGCGAACAAAGTTTCAAAATCCGGCCTTGTCTGTTACGTTTACTTTCGCACTAAATACCCTTGGTAAAGGCATGAGTCAATCACTTCTTCCGACCCCTCAGCTATGGGTTAAACGCGACAGGCAAAAGCGACTGTTCTGAATTCAAAACCGTGATGCAAAAAAAAAAAAAAAAAGGAAGCTATGGAGGGGGAGGTTAACTTGAGGTAAATAAAATGAGAATTTTAGGAACAAACTTGTATGCCCCGTGCGATAAGAAACCAACACACCTATTCATTCATACTCATACAACGTCCAATTTCAGTTTGTTTTTTTTTTAATGTTTTTTATTCCCGCTTGTAACAACAGATTCCAGCTGTGTTCATGAGTCTGTTTACAATGTCTTTAGTCTTTGTCATAAAGCTAATATGTCAGGTTGGAAAAAATATTAAAAATAATTACATTGTCGTTTCAGGCAGAAACTTGTCAGTTAAAATCTTGTATATATTAAAAAAAATATTTGGAAATCGTGGTTCAGAAAAATTAATAGTGAGACTCTTGTAGTGAAAAAGAGAAGCCGGATAGAATCCTTTTGGCAGCCATTTTATCCGACATTTTTTTATTTTTTTTTATTTTTATTTTTGAAGTGTTGTTTTAAACTATACATGCGTAATAGACACTGTTAGTTATAGCTGTTCGTTTTCTTGGAGAGAGGTTGTTAGTAAGATCGTCGGACAAGTATGCAATAAAAATGAGTTGAAATTTACAAAGAAAATAGGTTTAAGATACGAATGAGCATCCGTTGTCCTTTCGTTAGTATACATTAGAAGTGATGTATGTTATGTATGTATGTATTTTTAAAGAAGTGCTATTAGGGGGGGGGAGAAAAAGGTTTGAGCAAAATCGTTTGTTTTTTGTTTTATTTGTACGTTCTTATGTAGCCGACTTATCAAAAATATCGGTTCAGAACTTCAAGAAAGGAAACGAAAAAAATATTTTGAATAGTTAAATAAAACATTGACAAATAATTTGGAATCATATTTTTTTTTTCTTTTGTATGTCCGAAGAAAGACGCGTAAATAAAAGAAAAATGAAAGAAAGCAGAAGAAAAAAAAAAGCCAACAACTCAAATGAAGTTCTTTCGTTCGAATAAAAAAAAAAATGTCCAACTCGTTCCGTAGAATTAAGGAATAAGTCTCTTGAAACAAATTGTTCCTTCGATGTGATGTACCAAGTCACAACCACAAAAAGTAGCTTCCAGTACAGCACAACAGAACAAAATTATTTTGAATAACTGTATGTGTACGACATGCTACCCAAAAGTTCGATGAATTTAACCATGAGGCGAAAAACAGAACGAACAATTTACACCGTTTTTTTGTTTGTTTGTTAGTATCAGGTAATTTTAGCTGAGCCTGATCATGCTTAACAAATTCTCAAGTTTGAATCTTAATATATAGCCAGAATGAGTTACGTTAAAAATCTATTCCGATTTGGCCTTAAAATATGTTTAATGTTAGACTAATTGTTAAGCTTTTAAGCTTCGTGCTTAAAAAAAAAAAAAAAATGTACCTGCTGTTTCCACCTGACTAAGAGGTTACGATTACATAACGGACGTTTTAGATGCATGATGTTCAAATTCCTCGAATTTTTGAGTTGCACATCGTGTGTTTGTTATATACACAAAAATAACGTCTATACATAAAAAAAAAGCTTCATCCGGAAGCAACTCGATTAAACCATACATGATTCGGACGTTTAGTTAAAGTAACATTAAATCCAAGGATAGTGTGATTAGTGAAATGGTATCTGATATTTCACTTCTTTCCACTTTTGGTTGAAACTGATGAGCGAAGCAATCGAGTAGAACCACTTCGTTTATGTGGCTCGGGTACAAGCCTAAAATAAAATAATATCGGGTACAAGCCTAAAATAAAATAATATAAAGTTCATTAAGTCCAATCAACATTTTCCAGCCGCAGTTATTTCGCTTTTCAAGAGATTTTTTTTTTTTTTTGTCCATTCACGAAATAAGTTTTTGTCTTTTCCGTTTGCTGGGTGGAGGAAGAACATTTTAATTATTCGCCATTTAATAAAAATCACATATTAGCCGGAACAAACCACACACAAACAGTACTTTTTTCTTCTTTTTTTTTTTTTTTTTTTCTTTTTGTTAATCATCCCAACTCGCAGTTTCCAAAATGTGGTGGGATCTTTCTTAGTCTTTTTGAACAAAATTGAACTGTTCGTTTTGAAAACCGGAATGGTGGGATTATGTCGACTAAAAAAAATAATAATAAAAAGGAGAAAATGATTCTTATTTACTTTCGTTCAACACGGCCCCAAAAATAAACTTTTAATCATATGAAAGAGAACACCATGTCCTCATTATTCCATTTAGTGTCTTTTAAAGTCTTTTGGTAATGTGTTCATTTTGATGGAATGATTCACATTATCATTCATATAATTTCATAAGACCGGTATAGTTCTTGTTGGCGATGACACTAGAACTGGAGAAGCAAGGCCTTCCATACTGTTATAATTAGAAAGAGTCACTGGCATAGCTAAGTGTCCGCCGGGGTAACTAGGAAACTGGAAGGCGCTTGCGGAGTTGTAACGAGGGCTGAGGGTGGCGATTGGACTTAGAGAACTCCAGAAATGAAGGAAAGGCGTTCGCTGGCTGACCACTGGAGAAGCGAGAAGTATGGGAGTATGAAGGGTGGAGAAAGATGACGACGACACTTTAAGGGTGGGACTGTGAATGGGGATCGAAGTAACTGGGGACAAAGCTGAAGAGGGCGCCTGCTCCACGTGCAAATTTAATGGGATTGGCTTCGGCCTTGCCGGTGACACAATCGACGAAGATGACGAGGACGGGCTGCGACTCTTCGTTCGATGTTCCCGATGATCAACGGAAGAGCTCGGGACACTGCCCGGTGACGTCAGTTCAGAGCTGCGTTCTTTGGAGGCTGACAACGGGGAAAGGGAAGAGGAAGAAGAGGCAATAGTGGAGGAGGAAGAAGTAGTGGTGATCGAGGTAGAAGATGATGATGATGGCGACAAAGATGACGAGGAGTGATTCTTACTGCTTTGCGTTATTTCCCATTCGAATTCACGCTCTATCTTGACTTCGGAGTCGCTTATTTCTCGTTTCACATCAGAATCACTTCTACCGGCGGCGACGGCTGAGAGAGCAGCATTACTGCTTGGGTGGTGCCAGACCCCAGTACTGCTTCTCGCCTCGACAGTGCTTGGCGTTACAAAGTGCGGGTAAACACGCTGTCCGTATTCCATAGCTAAGCTTTCCATTTTCACTTTGAATGGGATTTTGTTTTCAATCTTCTCAATTTCGGGGAATGAAACGAATTTGTAAACAAATTTTTGGCCCATCACTTTTTTGATGATGTTTTTATCGTAGTAATAACGAAGTGCACGACTAAGTTTATCATAGTTCATATTTGTCTTGTTCTTGCGCAGACCCCACAACTTTGCTACTTCTTCGGCGTTGATCAGTTTAAATTCGCCTTCGTTGTTCGTCCATTGTATTATGTTGCGATGTTGGTGACTAAGTAGCAATTCCAACAGAAACTGCCACAACGTAATATTCGACTCCATTCCTGTAACGATAAAAAAAAATCAGATAAACAAAGAAAAATAACCTGACACATGCGCTTCAGAAATAATTTTTATCTAAAACACTTATGGTACAGTGTGCCCCGGATATAAGAGAGATTTTCTCTGGTCCCAAATTAGAGCCCATACTTACCTAAACAAAATAGACCAAACCCGGATATAAGAGACTACTTCTCCGGTCCCGACAACTCTCTTATATCCGGGTTACACTGTATATACTCGAGTAGAGGCCGAGATTTTATGATTAGAGTTTACGCAAAAAAAAGGGGGGTCGTATTATACACAGGTAAATTTTCTGGGTGCGGGGCTTAAAATTCATGGAAAAAATTCACAGGTCGTCCTATACATGAAATAGGTTAGTATATACGGTAGCTTTTACTATTATACATTGATTCAGTTCACCTTGTTTCTATCACGTTACACTTTGGCTTTCCGAGAAAAGGTGCATCGATTCATTCAAGTTAGTTTCCTCATCGAATTCCAGTAGAGTTCATTACTTACGTGCTAATATCCCTGGGGAAGATAAAAACCTATCACTTCTCTCCCAGCTATAGCTAAATAGCGGGGTCCTAGGAGTTCTAGGACCCAGTCTAGGAACACTGAATTAAAACCAGCTTGGATAGGGTTGGGCTCAGTCTTGCTCAGGAAACACTGCTGCTACTATGACTGCATCATGTGGTAAACCCAACGACGCTTATGGCTTACGGTTTTTGATTTTGTTTAGCGGCATATCAACACCTCTATGGGTTATAATGCAGAAATTTAAATATTTTGAACGCAATTTTATGCCGTCAATTACAGAAAATGTATTGCTGGTATTTTTGCTATAAAAGTGTATTTTTACACTGTCATATTGTTTGGGCGGGGATTACTATAGCTAAGGCCATTAAAACTGCTAATACCCCGGATCAGGGTGAAATTGGGAACAACAGCAATTAAGAGAGGGGTGGCTCCACAAAACCTCCAAATCTCCCGATCAAAGGTTTTGCTACCGGATGTAGTTTATCGTCACACCCAGGACTAAATGAGTTACGGGATCTTAATGATTGGAATCACTTTTCAACCTCAATATCTGCTGGCCTTATTTCAATCTGAATTTCTGAGAGGAGATGTTAGTATTATACATTGATTAATTCACATGTTTTTTCGTCCGTTTTTTATTATTTTTTATTTCAGTTACTATATACTTAGTCTTTAAAGTCTGTCTCATTTGGTTACAAGTTATGAAGTTCCTGAACCACGACATCGAACGTTACAGATTAGAAATGGGGGAAAAAAGGATGGATTAAATAAAAGGTCCCAATTCACATTCATTTAATAGATTTCGGAATGAAGCAACTCCGAAGGATATAGCAGTTCAAGGCTGATGTTTTTTTTTTTTTTGTTTTTTTTTAAATTAACCATTACGAAGAAAGATTCAAATGAATGAACGCAGAAGGCAGTAGAACCGGTGCTTATCGGCATAAAAAGTGATATCTGTAAGCGTTCAAATTTTGGCCCATCCATTTTCTCACAAACACCTTTGAGAAAATATGACGCCATCTCTTTTCTCTATAGTTTAAATAGCAGGGCAAACTGGACTATCCTTGGTTGGCGGCCAGTCTAGGAAAACTGATTGGGCGTAGGGTTGGTGGCCCATCCTCACCCAGTAAAATGAGCCTACCGCTACTTTCATGGCAAACGAGCTGCATTCTTTAGTGTCATCAGCCCAGACCTTTAGATCCAAGAACCTGATTTGTTATGTCCACGTCATTGAATCAACCTCAGTCCCTCAGAAAGCTCCTTCTCAAGATTCGCTACTTTGTGGAACAGACTCCCACATGTAGGTTTTCTGAACACTACAATCTTAACCTTTTCAAGTGTAGTCTTGTTATCTATCCTCCATAAACTTCTCTTCATATTCTTGCATGCAAACTACACACCTAATTTTGATATTCTTTGCCTTCAGTGGCTATTGGTTTTTGATTTATTCGTTTTCTAAGGCTTATCAACTCTTTGTAGGTTATTTAAAGCCAAAAAATTGTTTTTAGATTATATGATTTTTATTTTATTTTATAGATAGTAAGACTTTTATCCCTAAACCATTAGTAAGCCCATAGCTAGGGTAAGACGAGTTGGATTCTTAGCGCGTAAGTGAATATAACAAATCCAACGAGAATTCGAACTCGGCTCTCCGATTAACAATTCAGAGCCATTATCCATTACATCAGCCGCACATCCCAGCTTACAGCACCTGGTATTCCAAAGCGGTTATCCATCTAGTTACTGACCAGGCTCGACGTTAAATTTCATTACAAAATGAATATTAAAATATACAAGAGTCAAATAGAGAAAATATATTTCTCTCTTTATTAACATTTAACTAACTGTGTGTTTTAGTGCATTTACAAAATTTTATTTTAATCTTTATTACAGAATAATGGTGACCGGTTTAAAAATAAAATTACAATGTATTTAAAGAAAAGGATAAAACTATTGCTTTCCGACATTAGTATAAAAGAAGTCAGACAAGCTAACCTCGCGAATATTACAGATTTTACATCTAGATTGGCGCAACATATTCTTTATTTCCCTCTATCGAACTAACCTCCGATTATGCATGTACTTTAATAAAAAAAAAAAAAAAAAATGTTTACTCAGTATTTTTTTTTTTTTTCAAATTTCCTAACGCCGGTAGAATTAAGTAAATGTTTCAGTTATGCTTTGATATTTTGGAAGCTGGGTATGGGTCAAGACAGGAAAAAAAATTGAGTAATATATAGCAAATTTTTTTTTTTTTTTTTTTTTTTTTTTCGGATTAGCTTTATTTCAATCTTTAGACATCTTTAAAAAATAAATAAGTCACAGAAGAGGAAAAAAATGTAGCAATATCATTAATTTGAATTTCGCCTGTCGGTTAAACTCTGTGGCCTAACAGGTAAGGCGCTGTCTATGTGAGACAGGCTAACTTGCATACTGAATAAGAATTCAAAATTCGTTGAACGCTACTATTTTATTTCCTGTCTTTGCTTCTGACCTTAAAGGTCGTTCTAAGCGCAGCTTACATGGGATGAGGTCGAATGCATAGAGCACCCAATGAGGATTGAACTCGTTACTCAGTCGTAATTGATCTAGAGAGACACGCTTGCTCACCATTACGCCACGTCGAAGTACCCTAAGGTCGTAGAATATAATTTACAACTTGAGGTAAGCATGTTGCCACATTTCACTACACCATATTTTTTTTTGTTTACACCCACTTCATACTGTAGGATTTAAGTCTCTCTCCTTCTCCCAGCTATGGGTAAAATAGTAAAGTAGAACTAGCCCTCTAGCTTCTATTGGCAAACAAGTCCCTCTTACCAGTTATGCTTAGTTATAAAATAAAACATTGATTTTACTATGGAAAACTAAAAAAAAAAAAGTTCTGCCAGTAATTAGGAATTAAAGTGAGCGTACCTGAGAAAACAGTGTCTATAAATGAGGGTGTTTAAAAGTTTTTGTCCTTATCAAAACACCCCCTTAAAAATAAGGTGTTTGGTTCTTGAGCCGGATTCTGGGAAGTGGGTTAGGCCAAGACTATATTAGCGTGCATCAATG
This sequence comes from Acanthosepion pharaonis, assembly GCA_903632075.3. Taxonomy (NCBI): domain Eukaryota; kingdom Metazoa; phylum Mollusca; class Cephalopoda; order Sepiida; family Sepiidae; genus Acanthosepion; species Acanthosepion pharaonis. The sequence goes on from CAHIKZ030000036.1 coordinate 1,707,335, forward strand.
ATGTAATATAAAAATTAATGTCTCTGATTAAAACGTTGGGGTTTAATAATGTGTGTATTTTGTAAAATCTCAAGTTCTGTAAACAACCAATAAAAAAAAAATCGATATCGATCAAGCATGAAGTGTTCGGCCTGACGCCTGTCGAAGTATTTTCAAAAACGAAAAGTCAAGGGCCTCGCCATTATTCATATCAATGTTTTAACCTCGTGTAATCGTCAGTTTTTTTTTTTTTTTTGTATTATTATTATTTTTTTTTTTTTTTTTTATTATTTAGCTGACGGAAATTGTCGAAAACCAGAACGGAAATACTGTTATGTTTTTCTCCGCTTTCCTAGCAGGAACTTACAAAAGATAAAGTTATTTGCCGTCAAAACCAAATTCTTAACAATGTAGATATGATCAACCGGAGACTGGTGCGTCATCCAGTAATGTAAAAGCATCCATCCCTTTGGTGTGTGTGTGTGTGTGTGTGTGCATATTATATATTTGTATCAAAACGAAATACCGGAAATTGTCCTTTCAGCTTCTGACCATGGTTATCCGGTTGGCATATTTTCCTTTCGTGCATAACTCTTCATTTATTTCCTTAAGCAACCAAGAATGTAAAGGCGTGTATTGATTAGTGCTGATTTGGAGCACTTCGATGTAATGTGGTCTCACTAAATCAGTTACGGCTGAGTAGTGAGTTCGATCCTCACTATTGGATGGTGCTGATTTTACAACATTGGTACATATTTACATTACTTATTATTGGAAAAAGGCCCCAATAGTGAGGCCCCTATGTGGATCCAACTCACGACACGAATCCGTATGTTAGGCATCTACTATTTACTTAGCTTAGTTTGGCACAAGGCGCTACAATCGGGTACCCAGCAAGGTTCTAATCTATTTCTTTATCTGCCGTGGCGATCATGGCCTTTCCCATCTTTCTGTCACTTGTAGCTCAATAAGTTTTGTCTTACTATTTTTCTACCATCCATTATATTACGCGCCGTTTTCCAAGTCCTCTTTCCTCATTACGTGTCCCAGAAATTTCAACTGCCTCAACCTGATGTCAAGTAGCACAAAGTTTTTCTATTTCTTAATAATCTGCTTAGCTTTCACAAGGCATTTTTAGACATCTTAATGTCTCTTCGGAATTCAGAGGACGGAAAGTGCAACACTTGTTAGCATTCTGCAGATTTTGTAGTTTTTCTTTGTCTGCTATGAACACTGTGTCATCTGCATATCCTAGGTTAAGATCATGGCCTCCAAAGAACAATTCCCGGCAGAACATCTAATTCTTTCAAAATTGCCTCGCTGTATAGTTTGAACAAGTCCAGTGAGAAGACCTATCCTTGTCATCCACTACAGCTGCAATAATCAGCTAAGTCATTCAACTCATTAAATATGGTGAAGTGCCCAAATATTTACTAACTAACCTTCGTCTCGTAGAAGGTTAAGTGAGGATAGAATTAATTAGTTTACGTAATGGGTTTGTTAACAATTACAATAAAATAGACGCCCAGTTGTTATTCGATTATATAATTGTATTTGGAAAAATGGTAAATCTAACATTTTAACAGAATTGACTACAATTTGAAAAATAGTTCTAGTTTCAAGAATAATTTAAGTTAAAGGAAAAAAGAAATACTAGCTTGTTCAAAACACGAAATAAACTCATTACAGCCAACAACGCCGAAATTGGAACAGATTCCACGAAATTGTGGGTGAAGAAGGAATAAATTTAATAGTGGAATTACCGCTTAAATCTATTCGGTAGGTAAATACTGTAGGATCCGTTTTGAGATTAAAATCTTAAATGTAGATGAGGTACATTTGAGATTTTAAACTCAAAACTGATCTTACAGTACCACGGCATTCGATTATCACATAAACAATCTATTAACAAAACACAAACATCTGATGGCAATAATAAAATACTATGCAGCATTTACTGTAAAGAAAAACGAAAATAACCGACTATCATTATACCAAAAAAAAAAAAAAAAAAAATATACAGTGTAACACGGATATAAGATTTTCTCTGGTCCCAAATTAGAGCCTGTGTTAATGTATATAAAATAGACCAAACCCGGATATAAGAGAAACCTTCTTCTCCGGTCCCGACAACTCTTATATCCGGGTTACACTGTACAATATTTTCGCTATGTTTAAAATAAAAATATCTTCCTCCTCGGGCGTGATAAGATTTTGCGACCTTCACCAAGTCATGTCACTTGTAAACGATAAGAGTGTGCGTTATTCACTGCCCAAAGCAAAACAATAAAGCCACTAAGATGCAAGGGGTTTCTGACAGTAAATAAACGGAACAAACGCTATTGAAGAGAAGAACAAAATATATATATATATATATATATAGCATTTAATTTTTTGCAGATCGCAGTTGACGGCAAAGCAAGAAACCGGAAGAGTGAAGAGGCGAAAAATACAAGAGAGGAAATTATTAGAATAGAACTCATGTTGAGAGGAAATTATTAGAATAGAACTCATGTTGATATCTAACAATTGAAAGAATAAAATGAGACCTAGCTGCCACTCTGGTACCTCGACTTCATGAATTAAAGCGTAGTACTAAAGAGGGAAAGCTCATCAGAACAATTATTATAACAATTTTGACGCTAATGACCTTAAATATTTGATGATTAAGCAAATTATTAGCAACGTTCGACGTTCAGTCTGTATGTTGTACATTCAAAGTAGGGATTGTCAACTATTTACATTGTTTGGATTGTTGTCCTCAACTTTGTTGCCATATTCATGACGTTTCGGCCGTTGTACACTACGACCTTCTTAATATGATATACGTTGGAATTTCGAACCGAACCCTTTATTTAGTCTGCGGGGGGTAGAGTTCTAATTCCACGTGCCATGCTCTTGGATATGTCAGTCTCTGTTAATTCCCCTTAGTAACAAAAACTTTCCAAATTTTTGTCCCTTCTGATGTGGCCAGGTATCGAACTTTGTTTTAGGACAACTGCCACAATTCGCAATTTTAGTGGTATAAGATATAAATCTTATGCATTTATTATTGAATTCTTCTTCTTAATGGATTACAAATAAAATTAAGAGCCTAATTAGAGTTAGTAGTTATTAAGTCTTCTTTTTTTCCTTAATCGGGGCAATTTTCCAGGAGTAGTTCTACCACTGAACTCACAACTTTTTGGGTCACGTGTCGTTGAGGGTTCGGTTCGAAATTCCAATGTATATCCTCTGAAGAAGGCTGGAGTGTACTGCGGTCGAAACCTCGTGAATGTGACAATAAAGATGAGGACAACAATCCGAACAAATGTAAATAGCGTAAATAGTTACAATATCTCATGTCAGAAATAGACAGATGCTGGTAGATTGTCAAGTTTAACTTTATAAAAAATGTCTATTCTTTCAATAAACTTATAGGAAAGTTCGGACGACATAGAGAAAAACCATAAATAGAGATCTTTAAATGAAATGGGATGTACCTTCTTGCGCATGTCCCGAAAGTTAAAAAGTAAAAAAAAAAAAAATTCAGAAGAATGTCACTGAAACTGATTAGCTGTGATGACACCAGAATCCATAGAGTTCTTTTTGGTTTGATCAACCTTTTCCATGTTTCAGAAAGCATCTGACATCTAATATCATACTGTAGTTTTACAAGAGTCAAATCAGACCAAAAATGAAAAATTAATGACCGGAAGCTTAACAGATTGAAAAAAAAAAAAAAACGAATACGCAAGCCTTGTAGGTCATTAATTACTTTCCACCCTGCAACCTCTTTCTCCACAGGCAAAACGTTGCTAGGCTATCTCTATAGCAAGTGTTCAGACGAATTACACTGCTTAGTGTCACCAGTTCAGACCTTCCCGGCTAGAACCTATCATGCCACGTACAAGACGATAACCAATCCTAATCGTATTCTTTTGGTAAGGAGACATATTGTGGAACAGATACTCAAGATGATGATTTCTCAATCACTACAATGTAAACGGTGGGTCCTAGACTTTAATAGGTTATCTATCCTACATATCCTCATAATATGCACCTCTTAGCACCTCCTACATTTACGCCCTTACCATAACTTCATTCAATAACTCTTACTTTGAGTGTCGCTTGCGCAATTGTATAAAATGAAAAATGAATGCCGGGCATTGTCATTTTTATTAACACTAGACAGAAAAGAGGGTTTACCAATCTGCACGGGAAGGCAATCAACAAATTCTTGGACTGTTTGTCGGCATGAGCTCTCGGATTAAAAAACAAAATAATCTCCAGTCATTTCAGGTCAATATAGGACGTTGGCATTCACCGCCTTGACATTGGACAGCTGACCAAATTCCGTATTTGGCGGTATGTTAAACACACTCATTTCAGCAGGCGGCAGGTCCAGGAAAAAATATTAAACAACTAAGGTTTTTATGCGCATTTATAAACACTGTAGTTTCATAAACCAGTAATATAAAAAATTTTGTTCATGCAAAGCTTTGAATTTTTTTTTAATCATTTCATCCATAGCAACGTGATAAAGGCACTAAGACATAAAAGTTTACTGAGAGTTAACGGACAATAGGAAAAACGGAGAAAACGTTACTGAGGAGAATAAAAAGAACAGGATTCAAGGAGACAGATGGCGATTGATGTTGCATTTTTTCTTTTATAGACTGATAAGGTGGAAAAGAGGGTTCCACAAACGATATGTGCGAGAAAAGAAACTATTAAAATAGAATTAGAACTTACGGTTGCATTCAACAATTTCAGCAGTAAAATGAGACCTAGCTGCCAATCTAGTACTACGCTTAAGTTCAAGAAGTCTAGATGTCAAAAAGGAAAGCTCATCGTAACAATAGTTATGAAAATATTTGTAGAAATATTTCGTTCTTATAATCTCCTGGCTTGCTTATAATTTTGCGAGAAACTTCCCGATTCCCTGACCTACCAATCACTTTTTTTATGTCACCTTTAAACGTTATATTTAAGTTTTTTTTTTTTTACACTAGTCTTTAATTGGCAGGTAAATTGATCTTACTGTCGCTAGTATTGTGTTGTTATAATAATGATGATAATTTCATTCGAGTAATATTATGGAGTCTTGTTAAGTGGACGTGACCGATTGAGATAAAATCATAACTCAGATAGATGAAATTGCCTACAGGAGATTTTTAACTTTGCATATAAGACACATAAACTCTGAAAAAAAAAAAAAACTGTCTAAAATGCCGTCAAATGCAGTAATTCAATGATGAAAGATCTGAATTAACATTTCTCGGTTCATGAAAATGGTAATGATGCTTGATGTCCCGAAATTATGCTTGACCCCAGGGTCAGCACCTGGCAAAGACCTTGTTTGGAGTACAGCTGTTATTTCCGCAGCGGTACTGTCAGATCAGTTAACTTTGATAGATTTTCAGCAGTTTTCGTTTCAATGATACCCTGCCTAGTCTCGTAAGGAATCATAATGGCTTTCGACTGCATCACGGATTACACATTTTTCAGTTATCAAAAGTTACTTAAAACGTATTGACATTTCGGGTTAGTCCTGTATTTTACAATATACCAACCTTGTTAAAAATCTATTGTTAGCTCTACCCACACAAAATTCTTTCTTATATTGTTTTCATTACGACTGAATTCTCTTACATGTATTCAATGACAATGGAATATCTTTTGAAATACAAAAAAAAAAAAGTCACATTCGCGGGCAGATTTAATTTAAATACATTGACTTTGTTAAAAAAAAAAAACAAAAAAAAAAAACGATAGCTCAGTGGTAATAGTTTTGAAATCTTGAGTATCTGGATTGAGGAGTTGCCATTATTTATACACAGACTATTTTTCTTATCGTTGTTGCCGTTATCACAACGTTTCGGTCGTTGGGCCCTCTGGCCTTCATCAGGACTGTCACTTCTACCGGACAAGAGTCTAGTGGATTTAATAAAAATTGAAGTACGCCTTACGCTATTAGAATATAGAATGCGAGTTCAAATCGAGACAGAGAAGGAATATCTTCATTGTTTAGTTTTAGTTTTAATTTAAGCAGCAATAAAAATTAAGTAAACTCATGAAAGGCAAAAACCTAATTGAATCGGATTCGTAGAAAGCGAGGATTGTCTTGTAACCGTTTTTCGTAGACTCCATTAAGGAGTATGAAGCCCACAGCTCTCAATAATATTAGCCATTGTTACTGTGGGTTTCATATCAAGATAGACGGAATCTATGGCTGGCAACCAGTCTACGACAGAAAGAAATGACAGCCGAGTGCGGGAAAATCTGCCTTGTCAGTCACGAAGAGAAATAAACATGATCGCCCAAATGTCGATCGCGTACGGCACTTAATCTCGTTGCTAACTCCATGCCCATCCGGTTGCATGCTCAAGAGCAAGATATCCTAAGAATTTACTCTTCGCCATTAAAAAGGGAAAAAATAAATCTTAAAATTAAAGAAATTATTAAACCGTGAAATAGGATTTTTGTCAAAGTATTTTTCCAAACAAATCGGCTAATTCAAATTTCATCGATTCGTTTGCGAAATTGAACGAAACGTGAAGTTTGTAAATCTCGATAAAAAGGTCAGCAATAACTTCAACAATATTAAATTGTGTGTGGATTTTAACACGCGTTAGCGTGTTGCAAAAAAATTCTAGTCTATAAAGCTGAAAAAAAAAAAAAATCTTCAGCGACACAAATAACAAGTGTTCAAACAAATGTATAAAATCCATAATTTCGGATGCTAATTATCACAAGTGTCGATTAGTGTTAAAATAATCAATATGGCCGCTCAACCAACAGATTTTATTGATAAGTCGTAGAAAACAAATCGATTAATCAACTATTTGCAGGTTATTTAAAGCCAGAAAATATTTTTAAATTGTATTTTTTTTTTTTGTGGGGATGATATAATAATGGTTTAGTGATACACGTTTGATTGATAGGCACTTCGGCGTGGTGTACTGGTTACTCGTCTCACTAGATCAATTACGACTGAAAAGGAAGTTCATTCTCACTAGGTGCCCCCATACTTTCAGCCTCGTGCCACGTTTTTTATGGTTTATTAACCCTTTGCAGGTTATTTCAATCTAGGAATTAAATTTTTAGATTTTTTTTTTTTTTTTTTTTTTTGCGATACAAGTTTTATTAATTAAACCAAAACTGGTGGAACAAGAGGTAGATACATACTTATTCCAAGGTCGTTTCCGCGTAAGTGAATATAACAAACCCAATGGGAATTGAAACTCGGCTCTCCTATTAACAATTGCGAGATTATATCCATTACACCACTCGCACAACCAAGATTTACAGCAAAGCGATCAACCAGCTAGGTACTGACCAGGCTCTATGTTGCTTAACTTCGGTTATCGTACAGATACCGGTGTTTCAACATTATGTGACCGTAAGTCTCAACCAACGTGGGGGATGAAAAAACAAACACACAAATAAATACCTTTGCTCTTGTGGGCCGCCTGAGTGCACAGCCTTTTGGTCAGGTGTTCTCCAGCTAAAGCATCTGAATATCTACTGCAGGACGAGTCAGAGAGAGCGGGTGATGAGGAACATTTCACCACTCCTGAAAGGAAACAAAAAAAAAAAAATAGTTATGTTCATTGAATACAGAAAGCGTAAAATTGAACACAGGGACCGACAGGTCTAATATGCGTTCTTTAACTAGATTTAATATGAAACTGTTTGCGAGCAGAGTTCGAAAATAAACTAGCTCAACCTGTGGATATTCCCCGGATGTTGACAAAGATTAGCCATTATTATTTTATGCAGCTGTTCTTATTTTGCCTTTTCTTTTCGCTGATCGGCCTCGTTTTTATCGAAACAATCATTTTCTGTCCTTTCAATTTTATGACAAATGTTCTAATAAGCTACATTCCTAAAGTGTGAAGGTTAGAACTAATAGAACTAACCATCTCCGTTCCCTTCGTATGCTATTAGGTATCGCATTTTTTTTCTTACTAAGAAAGAAAGATGCGATAAGTTTAAAATATTTTTTAATGAAAATAAAGGTCTTTCTTGAAGACTTTATTTTAGTTTTAATTTCAAGTTAATAGATTAAATATATTTCCAATAACCAAAATATTTTTCTGAAATTCAAAAACTAATTTAAATTGACTGGATTTTTTTTTCTAAAATAGATTATTGGCACCGGCACTTTTTTAGCCTGTGTTTACCGCAATGTAATTCTCTATTAAAAATCTTCAAAAAATGAAATAACTTTTCTGAAACTTTATTTGAAGAATATTAGCTAATTTAAAGTATAATTAATCTGATTTGAAACAAATATTTTTTTTACTTAGAAAAAAAAAAAAATTAATTTCTGATATTTTAAAACCAACAGTAGCTTTTTTGACAGTTTGATGACCGGGTTAATCTGTCTATATTTCCGAGATGAGGTATTATGTACACTATGTACATTATTCGGACTATTGTCCTCATCTTTGGCGCCATATTTATCACAAAACGTTGTGATAAGTATGGCGACAAAGATGAGGACAATAGTCCGAATAATGTAAATAGTTGACAGGGTTAATGTTGTTCTACGGAGACTATGTCAACCGTAATTGAAGATAACGGCGTGTTCGCCTTTTTTAATTACTTTGTAAGCAATCAATATTTTCCTAAATTTGAGCTAATGCTTTATTACATGTTTACTTCAAATTTACTATTAATTATCACTCTTATTTTCTGATAATGTTGTGTAGGGTCGCCCGTACTTAGAAGAATGGACACTTTTATACACATACAAAAAAATTTAAAATTCTTTTAAAAATATGGTGTTTGACGAGTTGTATTAAACTTTTCCATTAGTAAATATAGGTTTAATTTAGTAATATCATCTAAAATACAGAATCATTAATACAGAATTTTAACATTTAAAACTTAAAAGTTTTTTTTTTTTCTTAAGACAATTTTTTTTTAATTTCTTTATAAAACGCAATTAAAAACTTATATGAAAGTTTTTGGAGAGACCTAGAAAAAAAGGAAGTTCCATTCGAAAATCTTCCTAATAACTGCTACTTGTAAAACAGATTTTCAAGATAATGTTTTACCGGTCACTACAAACTTAACTTCTTCGAGTCTAGGGTTTCCTTACATATCTTCAAACTGTATTTCTTACCTCTTACACTTATGGATTATACAGTAACCACTTTCAGTAACACTACTTTAAGTGGCTCATGGACCTTCTATTGGCTGAATATTAGTTTTTCTTAAAAAAAAAAAAAAAGAAAAAAAAAAAAAAGCCATCACAATCTATGCCCTTTCATCTTTTTTCTTTTTGGTCGCCAGCTCCCGCCTCATGTTCATCGTACACACCTGGTTTTCTTTTAATTCTTTTCTTACCTTTTTATCTTCCGTGATTTTCCTTCCCCCTCCTTTAACCCAGTTCCTTTCCCGCTTAATTTCATTATGGAGAACAGAGGGTATAATTAGTTCCAGCTCAAGGTTGGCAATCCGGCATTACTATACTTTGATCTTAGGTAGAAAAAGGCTAAACTTTGAAAAAAGAAAAAAAAAAAAAATCAACACTGTAGGACAAAACATTTTTTTTTTATTTTAGTCCGGACCAGATCAAAATTTTCATCGCACATATTTCCAGAGGTTAAGTTTATCTTATTAGTACCTACCCACCACAACCAGACTTAAAGGGTTACTTTTCTGGGTGAGGGATTAACGAACCATCATTTTCTTCCGACCCCCTAACCAAAAAAAAAAAAAAAATGCAGCTTAACCTTTTACTTTTTAGGCTTCCGTACTTTAAAATTATGACCGTTAGCTCCGCTTTTGGTGAGGATCAATAAAATAAATAAACCCAAGAGTTTTTTTTTCTTTTAAGGGTTTTCTGTTCAATAAAAACAATAACTGTCCCATATGCTTCTTCAACAATTGTCATGGGCTCTGTTCTTAACCGGGGGGGGTATTGAAAAACTTTACAGCATTAAATCTATTCTTCAGATATTGCAAAAATCTTACACATGAGAAACCGGATCCCACTTAAAGAGATATATAAAACTGTACGTTAAAGAGAAAGGTTGACATGGTTTCAACTTGCTGTTAAAATATGGTCCGAAATTATGATCAGGAAGACTAGTTTCTAGGCAGCAAAAGGAAATGCTTTTTAATTTTTTTTTCTTTTAAGGGTTTCCAAACTTTAAAATCATGAACATTAGCTTTTGATGGAAACCTCTGAAAACCCATTTTATACAACCCATTCTTTTTTGTCAAGATTACCGGAAGTGAGATGCTATGCTATGATTGCTTAGATCATGATACACGAGAACTACATCCGCTCTCACCAAAAAATTAAATGTTTTTTTAATATAAAAAAATTAGAACTAGCGTCAATGTAATACCTTTTATATTGGGAATTTTCCAACGACCCACGGGTGGGTCATGTGGAAAACTTAAAAGAAAGTCTCTTGCACCAAAATTAATTAAGATATAGTATTGGGTCATAAGGAAAATGAGGTCCCTATTTTTTCTTTTCGTTTATTTAGCATTAGATTTTATAATTATTTCTTCCCAAAGAAATTTTACGGTTTCACCCCTTTGCAAGTTATTTAAAGCCAGAAAATATTTTTACATTGTAATTTTTTAGTGATACAAGTTTCACTAATCTAGAGGGTTAAAGAGGTTTCCCAAGAGTATTTAGGCATAAGTGAATATAAAGAACCTAACAGGAATTGAAACTTCGCTCTCAGATTAATAATTCGAAGCCATTATCCATTACACCACCCGCACATCCAAGCTTACAGCACTCGATATTCTCAGGCGGTCACCCATCTAAGTAATGATTAGCCGTTGCTTAACTACGGGAATCGGTGTTACAATGTAATGTGGCCGTAAGCTAGATTCAGAAAAGAGGATAATTCAATATAAAACAATAAAAAGTGAAGAGTACCAAATCGTTTCGTTCAAACGAATTTTCAGTTATTTTTTCTTCCTTCCTCATTTCAACTTTGAAGGAAAAATAAAATTTCTCTGCAATGTAAGCAATACGAGGCATTGAACGTCTGTCGCCGGACCAATACTCTAAGGCCGAACTATGCTCATTAATACCATCCCCCCACTATATATATATATATATATATTTTAAAAGAAAAAAAAAAGTTTCGGTATTTATAGGGAAATGAATAAAGCACCATTTCCCATGAGTTGTCCTTTCAACTGAATATTGACCCACAAGAAAAAATACGACATTTCGTTCCAAACATTCCAAGCTCTACCCTGGCGCCTTCCTGTTCTTCAGTAAATAATAATGTGATTTTGTACCGTCGCAGCCCCCTCTCTAATTTGTCGATAAATACTTGCAATTAATTACACATAAAGTGACACCTTAGTGTCAGTTGTGGCAACACAAAGTGAGAAAAAAAATAACTAGTTACTGTGATTAATATTTTATGATACTAGTCAAGAACGCGCCGATATTATTACATCTGAATACAAAGATCGGAGCCATGGTAAGCCAACGATTCTATTTCTTCATTACTATTGTATAGAAAGTTCGAAGCCTTAGCATTAGCCCAAGACCACAATTATAAGTGGAAAAAAGAACGGAATCTAATCAGTATAAACATTTTTCATCATGGCGAAAACTAAAAAAAAAATCCTTTTCCAAATGCGCTGTCATTAAAAATAAATAAATTAATTACTTCGCTATGAGAGGTGCTTAAAATTTGCCATCTGCATCAGATGCAAGAAACCCTTTCCAAAAACGGGAATTCCTACCGGATGTAGGCTTGCATATTCAAGTATCAACAGAGTATCTTTTTGACCACAGCAAACTGGGTTTGTATTTACTTATCTATTAATTCAATATGTTCTTTGTCCTGTAAGACTAACATCTCGCAAAATAACCCAACAAAAGTTTATATTAAATTAAGCACGCAATCAACCTTTTTATTTAAGATTTTGAAGCTATTAAAACCAGTAACAATGAGGAAACAATCAGAAGTTTTGATTTAAGACTCGTCCGAGTCCTCTAATCCCATCATAATGTATATGAAAGAAAGAATGAGGATACTGTTTCGCAATCAATACTGAAATCACAAATTTATTAAACTCTAAAACGATTCGACATTAAGAATTAGCCAGGCGTATATATATATATATATATATATATATATATATATATATATACACACACACACAAAGTACACGTAAAATTAAAACATTACAAAAATCTCAGCTTTATATATTAAGTAGATACATATACGGAAACGTCCGCACAAGGCCCAAATAGAACATCTTTATCGGCTTTTTTTCAATGATTTTTACTTACAAAGATTAAGCAAATATCGTCGCAATTTATAGACGTAAAAAACGCACACAAATATGACAAACTATAAGAATGGCAAATAGTAAAACCATTTACGAATCATCGAATATTGACTTAGGAACAAAAATTTGTAATTGACTTGCACAAATCCGTCGGTTAATCAAGGATAAAGATTTTTTTTTCTACTTAGTCTAAAAATAAGAATTTCATTGGAGAATATTCTTATATTAGAAACGCTTTTATTTGATGAATTAAATCAAAGAAAAGGTGTTAAAAGCATCAATAAATTAAAGAAAATATTAAGCAATAATTTATATTACTATTATATGATAAAATAATTATTTATACTCGGACCAACGTTTCTGGGCTTCATCAGGTTATATCGATCTGGGTAACTACAGAGAATTCTGAACTGAGCCCTTTATCTACGTCGATAGACTCTTCTTGTTTCCCTGGCCATGTCTAGGGATATAGTCTAGTTCTTCTTATCCCTTTCCACAGAGTCTACACTACCAAGGATTGAACTCAATTACTATGTCACGAACGAGCGTTTTAATCCACTAAGCTATTGTACCGTAGGATAATTCGCTGTGTGAAATCTAACCAGCGTGTCATGTTAGATTACGTCATAGATTTTGTTAAAAAAAAAAAAAAAAAAAAAAAAAATTCTAATGATTCTGGATTTAAGGATACGCATCTGAAACGAGTATAAATAAAATCCATAGAGATTTTATCTCCAAGGAAGTACTCTCAATTGTGCTAAATAAAATATTAGAAAAAAAAAAATAGTTTCAATAAACGAGCTATAACCCACAATAAAACGGTGGGTAACCGCATATTAAAAACGACCTTGTGTCATTTTCTCCATGCTTAGGACAATAAATATAAGCAAAGATCAGCTAGGCTAAAATAGAATTCCCATTATTCTGTGGCTAGATACGTCAAAATATTCAATGAATTTAGTGACCCCCCCCCCCGTAGTAGCAAGGCCTAGAATGAGGATCGAACCCAATATATTCGCGACTTGATTATCGCTCCCAAAGCATGCGCTCCAAATATGAACGAGAATTTTGAATACTGATTTCATGGCGCAAATGTAGTGGCGTAATGTAATCCCTTCTCACTGGTGTGGCAAGTTGCTTGCTTTTTGTATAAATACGCCTTATTTTGCATTTGAGCCAATTAACGGTATTGTAAAGTCATGGTTTTACTTTCTAAAATATCCAAAGTATAAGCACACACAAACACAATACCAGGCTCAGTATTTTAGATTTAAGTGTCGCAAAGCGATATACTTTCGGCGCCATACAAACCACAGTGGGATTAACTGGAATAAGAGTATCGAAGACCTACCCACGTGATAGTTATTCACCCGCTCCTTGAAGAATGTTGTTTATTTACAAATTTATATTAGAAATATGCCATGATTCTGTATCGGCAGAGAGGAAAAATGTTTTATTCACGACCTGTTCGTAATAACATTCTCCTCCTATAGAAAAGTCATCATACTTCCATTTCTATATCGACAATACTACATGGTGTTCGTCGGACAAAAAGCATGTAATATATACGTGTAAAAGAAGAAAACAATTAGTTTTAAATGAATGTTTGTTTTTTTTTAAACAAACAAACAAATATTGCCGAAGAGCGAAGATTTTTTTTTTTTTTTTTAAACTACCAACAACTGTCATGTGGAAAAAATCGACCTTTGGACATTCCGTCATATTTTGAGCACGTTTGTTCTATTTGCAGATGATAGATTTTAAAAAGAAATCTTTTAATTGCTTAAAAATATTGTTTCTGTTTCAGGTATAAAAATAAAGTTAGCAAATATAAACTTCGAAAGTTCCCAACAAGAGATGTGCATTTCTTAAATTGGACTTAGCTTTGCTTCTCGTGACTTAATGGTAAAGCACGCTTAGCTTGAAAGATTTCTCAGATTAAAAAGGGAATACATATTAGATTCCTGTTGAAAACATTTTTTTATTACGGCTTATCAACCTTTTGCAGGTTATCTAAGGCCAGAAATTATTTTTTATTTTAGATTTTACATGGAGTTCATCGGACAACATGTAATATGTACACGTGCCTTCTTTTGGGCAAAGTTAAGAGCTAAAAAGAAGAAAACAATTGGTTTTAAATACAGAATACTAGACACAATTGGAGGAAAAGTGAAAATTTAATAGAACAAAGAATTAATCCGGCTACCTCTATAATAATAATAAAAGTAAATACAGCTATAAACCCCATTTCTATTTTGGATAATTTAATTAATTAGCAAATACAGTTAAGTGATTAGCGTTCTGCTTGGCCCAGGTAATTTTCTTTTAAGCTTGATTGTATGTGGGCCAGACAGCTCTTCCCACATTTTTTTTTATTAGCAAAAAGGGGCTAAGTTTAATCTCTTAAGTCGGATGGTCTCCCAATAGGGAAATACAAATGTAGCTGAGCAAATCCCTATCCGACATATACAAGTAGGACTTCAACTCTTAACTCGTCTTTGTACCATATTCCGTTCGGACAGACGTACATACAATTATAATGAAATCATAAGATATTTTCCGACATATATTTATTTTTCTTATCTTAGAAATACTGACGCCTTGTTTCCGAATTTATAACCAGTAATAAGAAACGTTAAAAAGGACTGAAAAGTTTGGAAATGAGCCTCACATTTATTTTCTGTCTGGCCAAATAAGGAGGTTGTAAGAATGTAGTTTCACCAACTGCTCAGCTCAGACGAATCTTGTAACAGGCCAGAAACAAAACGTTTTCATTAAAATATCTGACGGTGAAAGCGTGTAGGGAAATGCTTTCAATTGTAAGTGTGAGGTAAACACAAGCAGCTTAAAATCAAACACTGTCAGTTCTGTTTGATAAGTCATTACACTACTTCACATATTTCAAATCGCCAATACTCATTATACGATTTCTGTTAACACTGTAACATTGGCACATCGTAGCGAGATTTTTGTTAGCGCAAAAAACAATTAAATTTGAATTTTCTCCAATTTGAAACTTAATGTCTGCATTTGAACTCATTCCAAATCAGTGTTTGAAATTAACGTCGTTCCAGAGACGAGAGAATAGTACTTTGGGACAATATTTTTTTTTTTTTTTTTTTTAAATTAAAATCCTATTATATTTAGGATAAAAGCAAGTATTTTTAAATAAATAAAATATCACTTTTCACCAATAGTTGTGGGCATTTAACGCAACACACACTAAATAAAACTAAAGCGTTCTTTTTTAACTGGTAAATAAAACCCGAATGAACATTGATAGTTGAAGAATTTAAATAATACGAGTATCCAATGTGAAAAATATTAGTGCTGTTAAACATCAAAAATATTAGTGCTTTTAAACATCAAAAATATTTTTCCTTTAGTAAACGAAGCAAGAACATTGTTTTTTGTTTTGTTTGTTTTTTTCCCTGTCAATTTTTGGTTAAAAAAATCTTTAACTATTAGCGAATAACGTTTTTGTTTATAATAAGCAGAAAATCTAAATTGAAAATACAAAGAATTTAAAAAAAAAAATGAAGATTGTCACGACACTGCAGGCATTTGTAAATGAAAATTGGAATTTGTTAATTTTCTTTATCTAGAAAACGAAAGCATAGAGCACAATTCTTACATAAAAAATAAAGTTACTCTGAGCATAACCTTTCTTGCAAAATTATTCCAGTTGGTTTAACCGAAATAAAAAAGATGCAACTATGTTGGTACGTGGCCAGCCATTAAAAATATTTACTGAGGTTAGCGTGGAAATACCAGTGAGGAACGAATTCTCCAGAGTAGTAATGTTCTTCTTAAATATTTATTAAGCTTAGTCTGGAAGTTGATATATTGGTTCGTTTTTGTTTTGTTTTTTTTTTTGTTTTTTTACGGCTTATCAACCCTTTGCATTTAAAACCAGAAAATATTTTTAGATTGTAAGTAGATTTTTTTTTTCTTTAGATAATACAAATCATACTAATTAACTAATAGTTGGGGTGGATTCATACGCGAAAATACCTTTGGGGAAAAGTTAAGTGAATATAACAAACCCAACGGGAATTTGAACTCTCTTCTCCAATTTCTAACACAGAGCCGTTACACACTACCCACATATCCACGTTTACAGCACTTGGTATTCGCAAGTGGTCATCCATCTAGGTACTGACCAGGCTTGACATTGCTTAACTTCGATGAGTACCTCACGATACAATAAGGTCGTCTTGGTTTTTCAATTACAGTGTAATGAATGCCAGATATATGAAAATTCAATTTCTGATCGATTTAAGAGATTCTTACTAAATATTCTATTTTCAATTGATGACAGCCAGTTTTATTCAGGTATGCTGACGTCATTTAACGGTAAAAATTCGGCATCAGACTTCCATAGGAAATATATTGGTTGTCCAGCCAGGTCTTAACCTTTATTCTCGCAGATCTTCGTACTTTTCCAGCTTATGTTGACGTGCCCAGGCAATGTTTTCCTTCCGTTAATGATGTAAACTCGTTTTGAATCTACTGACCAGATCAAAAAGATCATGACACTGGGCGATCAACTTTATCTCAGCTGGATAGCAGTCTTGTCTTTCAAGTTCTTTGAAACCATCAAATGATGAGGATTTGAACTTTTTTTTTTTTTTTTGGCAATAGTAGCTTCCGAAATGTTTCCTTTTATAAAAAGTTGAGTCTGGTGACGCGTAAGAAACCCAGTCACTAATCTGGACCCAAAGGAGTTTATTAATCTTCAAAAGCCTGTTAATATATTGAGAACTAGCGAGGCGAACAGATAAAATAGAAGTTGTAAAAACAAAGAAACCATTAGCGAAGAGATTAACACTTTCACTGCTGCATTGTTATAGAATTATTTTCTTTCTATGATGGCCTGTGGTGATTGGTTTCGTTTAACGGCATAGCAATACCTCTATGGGTTATTCAATGTCGAAATCTAAATATTCTGTACGCAATTTTATGGTTTCAACTACATATATTTTATACATAATTTTATACTTTCCCAGTAATCATAAGTTTTATAGATACAGTGTAACCCGGATATAAGAGACTTCTCCGGTCACGACAACTTATATCCGGGTTATCCTGTACAAACTATATACAGTGTATCTTGTAGGTTCTATGTTTTAGTAGACAATTATTTATTTAATGCAGGGTATTATATGTTGACGGTTTTAGTATTTTCAAATAGTTCTCTCATGTTGATTTCCTTGTATGTTACAAGGTCTCGTCGTGAATGCAGCTTGGCATCTTGTACATGTCGGTGGTCCGTTTTGGGAAAAATAAAAAAGTCATTTGCTGGAAATAAATTACTATAAGGGCAATGACGGCGATAACATTAGGGAGCCGCCATTTTGGTTTCTGTATGATAATCGGCAGTATAGACCAAGCTAAACAATGACTTCAACACGCAATATAATAATAAAATAAAAAGTCACAAAACAGGTATTTTACGACTAAATGCTAGGAACTAATATTTCAGGATATCTTGAAAAATGTCTATTATACATCTACAGCAGGTAATGCAAGTTTTCTAAGAAAACATCGGAAGTGTTAAAACCTTTTACATAACCAAATATTTAAACTAAATTTTCATTGTTTCGCGGCACATCAACCTCTGAGTTATTTTATGCCGATATATATATATGTCTTCAACTAAATATATACCATAGATAGGTATTGTTGGTAATTTTACTACAAATATGTATTTATTTTTATATATAATTTTGTTTGGGGGTGTTCACTATTTTCCCATAACTGGAACCAGAACAGAAGCTACTACCCCGGGTCAAAGTTGACCTGGAAACAGCAGCAATTAAGGTGATTCCACGCTTTTGAAAATCTCCTGATCAGAGGCCGTTAGCTTAAATAGATGCTATATAAATGGATAGCAAGTATGCGTGTGTGATCCGCACTATGTGTCTTTTGTGTGTGTATAAGGGGGAGGGGTAAAGTGTAAATGTTAAGAGTTTGCCATTAGAATAAATCATTAGTTTCATGAACGGGTGTGGTCGTAAGGTTGTTACTCAGCTGAGAACCTGACCAGTTCACCGACATATTTGGACTGAAAGCCGAAGAGATGTTCATTTATCCATAGTGTGTCTTAAGCAAGTAAACCTCGTGAAGTCCAGCACTCTTAAGGAAATTTGGTTGTGATTTGACTAACTTGTAGGTTCGCCTTGGCCACGGACATATGGATGTTTTCATCATGGGAACCTTCCGCCCTAGCTGCGCAGAATGTATACATATTTATGGAGCCCGATCTACCCCATTGTATTAGATGAACGTTGGTCCTACAGGAATATCCATCCACCATTTGACAGATCTTGTTTATAGTACTGGGGGTAAATGTTATTAGTAGCACTCAGAGGGGTCTGATATAAACTAGAACAAAGCAGGCCTTTTCTGCCTGGTGATGTTAAACCCCCAGAAGAGCAACATTCTACACCGCCTTAGGCTCACGTTTTCCACCGACATGAAGTGAAGCGATTTGATCGAATCAATTGCTACATCTACTGCTAGGAATGTTTGTTCACTTTGCCGTGCCACATTTTTCTCGTCAGAATCCATCTTGCACACAGTCCTGGGTATGACGATAAACTACATCCGCCTTCCTGGGTTAGACGAGAAACCTCGTCCAACAAAGCCTCTGATCAGGAGGTTTTGAGGAGCGTGGAACCACGTCTTAATTGCTGGTGTTCCCAGGTCCACCCTGACCCGGGGTGATAGCACCTATTAGCTATTTGCCCATAACTGGGACCCTAACTTCCAAACTGGGGTCAAAATATTATGAAAGTGGAAAAATACGTTTTAATACCAGAAATACTTTGTAAACAAAATTATTACCAGAAATACATTTTTGAATATATATATTACCAGTAATAAAAATTTTGTCGGCATTAAATAACCCATTGAGGTTGATATGCCGTAAAACAAGCCATCTTGCACACATCAACGTGGTGTAATTGGTTAGCAAATTTTCGCTAGATCAATTACGACAGAAGTGAATTCGATCCTCACTGGCCCCTCCCATACTTTTGGCCTTTTGCCACGTCTAAGCTATGCTTAGAAAACCGACACGGAATCAATCTTTCACATTTATAAATCTACCATTCGTACGTGTATTGAATACTATTGTCATATCTGGGAAACAAAGTCACATAGAAATGTGGCATTCATGCAAAGAGACCGAAAAATGATGACTGAAGAAATGAGTACATGTTACGTTCAGATCAACTGCTAGCTTGCTTTTTATATACAGTAATGTTTTCTGATATAGCTAAATGGCATATCCAATGTTTTTTGTCAGCTTGCTTTATACAGTGTAACCAGGATATAAGAGACCCGAATATAAGAGAAACCCGGATATAAGAGAGATTATCTGGTCCCAAATTAGAGCCCATACTTACCTAAACAAAATAGACCAAACCCGGATATAAGAGACTTATCCGGTCCCGACACTCTTATATCCGGGTTACGCTGTATATCACATGCTAAAAAACGCCAAAAACCTTTTTTCTCCTGAATATGATTGGTTGAAGCGGTGACCTGAGGCGGTTTGGTGATGCCCGCCCGGGGCCAACTTAGTACGAGGCCCTGTAGAGGCATACAGAAAAAGGAAGACCTTTTAAATATGTAAAAAAAACAGACGAAACATGAAAAACACTTTTTATTCAAAGTAAATATAAGCTAATTTTTTTTTCACTCTTTGATTGGTTGCCCTACCGATATAAATGCCCGGAGTTGTAGCTTCCTCTACCCGCCAACCCCTGCACGCTATTTGGCTGAAGTGCAAGCGCGTTTAATATGCGTTGTGTCTCATGATATCATATATGGTAAACAACAACATTTGGCTTATAGAAGAGGGGATGTTGTAAAAGTTATCGGCTCGACGAAGAGATTTTAACAATTTTAATGTTTGGTCATTTTGGTTATGTAGATCTGGCTGAGAACCTTTCAGCACTCTTTATATGGTTGTCTATAAACCATTGAAATTTGAATCAGTGCTGCGAATTGCAGTAATATGTTTTCATTAGCACATCCTTTAATAGATTTTCTAACCTTTTTAGAAAACATGCCTGAGGCAAATCTCATGTGTGGGCCGACTTTTCCCTTCTGGTTATGCTATTAAATTAATCGCACATCTCCTCAGCACATTTTGACGTATGAAATGTACACCGATGAAGTTTTGAAATTTATTTCTGATTAATTTATGAAGAACATGTGCGTTTTAGTTAAGAAGGAAAGTTTGTCACGATTTCACTTTAGTCAGTAAAGATAGATTAGTACTACACAGCGCCAAGTGGGCTGGGGGAGGGGGAGAAGATTATATTGCACCAGTCTTTTAAATAAAAACTGGTCTTCTTACCTAATGTATAAATACTCTGGCATCTTAAATAGACTTCATGAATTCAAGCGCCCTACGAGGCTGGCATCCCGCTCTCACCCTTTCACTGTTGAAACTTAAATGTAGCCATCTCTTCTACTTCAATAGCTTCATATCTCGCACCTCACACCTGTGGAACTCCCTTCCCTGAGAGCTATAATCTCCAACTATTCAAATGTAATGTCAATTGACATCTCCAGTTGCCTTGATCTATCCACTATCCTTCTCCTCATCCTTTCCTCTATCATTCCTATCTGATCTTGCTCCAAATCTTCTGTAACCCCTTGTGTCCTAGTGGCTTCCCGCCATGCTTGGGTTTGAAACGATTTTTCTGATCGCAATCGATTGGAGGTGCTAACATGTACAAGTCTTGTCCTGATGAATTAAGATAGGGTACAGTAAATAAATATACGGATTCGTTGCATTTACTTACGCACAAATAATATTGAGAAAGGTATATATCCATATCTTCTCCCTTTAGGACAGACTGGGTTCTATAGCCTTGGTTGGTAACCAGTCTAAGACAGAAAGAAACGGCACCCTAATGCGGGAAGATAGTCATGAATCGAAAGAGACATGATTGCTCAAGCGTGTATCACGTATAATACTTAGTGATCTTCCAAGCGTAGCTTAGGTGTGGCACAAGGCCAACACGTATGGTACTTAACTGAGGGACTGAGAGTAAATATTCTGCTAACTAGTTGTGCATCTCCGTTTATGAGCGCGAGTAATGGGGAACCATCATGGCTGGGCGCAGATATGGTTATTTCTATGTTTGGCGGGTGAGACAGCCAAGACAACTTGGCCGACACATCTAGAAACTTCGAAACAAGTCAGTTGACTGGGTTTACCTAACCTGAAATATTTCTAATCCTCGCCTGCTTTTATCTAGAGGTCTCACCATATCGCGCACATTGACTGTGCCTGGTATACCCCGATCAGATTGGGTATATTGGACTTCGTATACACTAGCGTCACCTTTTTCTTTTAAAAATGTTCAGTCAGTTATGTGCCATGCGTGATACACGCTTAAGCGATCATGTATCTTTTGCAGATAGAAGCAGATTTTTTTCCCCGTAGTAGACCAGTTGCCATCCAAGGCTACAGGATGGATTCGACTGGAATTCGAACTCTGATCTCCGATTCCTCAATCGGAGCCGCTATCCATTACTCTACCGTCTCTCAATAATAAGTAAAAGAAACCTTCAAAATATCACTTTTTATCAGTGTTACCTTTTCCCAAACATTTCTCCCCGAGCAAGGAACTAAAGCCACTATGACACGGTGGGGGGGGGGGTAAAAGAAAAATATTAAGGAGTAAGAACTATAAAAGGCGGAATCAAG
The DNA here is from genome assembly GCA_903632075.3 of Acanthosepion pharaonis. Lineage (NCBI taxonomy): Eukaryota > Metazoa > Mollusca > Cephalopoda > Sepiida > Sepiidae > Acanthosepion > Acanthosepion pharaonis. The sequence goes on from CAHIKZ030000036.1 coordinate 1,729,323, forward strand.
AAAACAGTAGATAATCATTGACATTGCGTTTAAATCTTTGAAGAGGCAAGTTGACTGGGAAGGAAGAAACCCGATAGAAGAAACAGTTAACATAGAACTTACAGTTGAAATATCTGGATGTCACCGTAAATTAATGAGACCTTGCTGCCAATCTAGTACTGCGCTTTTAAATCCATAAAGTTTAGGTACCAAGCAGAAAGTTCATCCGAACAATTTTCATAAAAGTATTTATAGAAAAGACACAGGGAAACTACGTTACAGCGGTGAGAATGAGACTGAAGCCGAGATGCCAGGTCAGAACTAGTAACATTGCAGATTCTTTGGATTTTATCAAGAATCTCTAAATCTACAGGATTAAATTACAATTTATTAAAATAGAAAAATATGAAGGCGTATAGTTGAAACATCAGTTTCAATAATACAGTGTAACCCGGATGTAAGAGAATTGTCGGGACCGGAGAAGAAGTCTCTTATATTCGGGTTTGGTCTAATTTATATACATTAACACAGGCTCTAATTTGGGGCCAGAAAAAATCTCTTATATCCGGGTTACACTGTACCCATTCTTCCTCCTAAATATTCACTGTCAAATTAGGCAGTGGATATTTCGTGAGTGTTATATGGGGGTGGGATATAGAACATAGAATGTAAAATGACAAATATACTTCGATATTTCACAGCTTGACTAATTATTTTATTCGGTCAAGCATTGAAATTTTAGGTCGATTTACTCGGAAGAGAGATATCAAATGGACCCAATCCTAAACTATACTTCTAACGTCTTCGACTAATTTTGAAATGTTATTCACTAATTAAATCTTAACAGCTAAATCTAGACTTTAAGAGGTTATCTTTCCTGCAATTTTCCAAGAACTTCATTTTAGCTTTATACAATACCATACAGTAATCCTCTACCTTGAGTAGCTAAAGTTTATTAAATGGAATATCTTTAATCCGTATAGTCAATATTTTCTTTCGACTGAAAGTTTAACCAATGAGTATAGTTTACACCCCCATATCTATGCCCCCCACCAAGCAAGTTAGACGCAAGGAGTTACTGATAATGAAAGCCAACAGATTGAAGAAAACCGATTACGTGCGAGAGAAGGAACTGTTAGAATAGAACTTGCGGTTATATTTACCAATTTTAACAGTCAGATGACGAAACGTGTCTGCCAATCTAGTACTGCACTTAAATTCATGAAGTAGTGTCACCAAATAGAAAAAGATCAGAAGAACAACTGACTTGTAAATTTATAGAACAGGCAAAGAAAGCTACGTTACGTCGGTGAGATGGCAGTCGGTAAAAAAAAAAAAAAAAAAAAAAAAAAAAACTCGTTAATGGTATGCCACAATTGTAGACAGAAGAGGGAGGAAGCCTTTCAGGAATCTACGTTCCCATAATTATTTTACCTGACCAGTAGCTCAACTTATTACACGGTTATGAAATTGGTGGGAAAGCGGAAAGAATGAATACGCAATAGTAATAAAGCTTTACTGGTTAAAGAACAACACAGAATAAAATAAAAGAAAGAATGAAAGGCGCCACTTTGCCTAAAGATAGTCTCCAGAAAAAAAAAATGTGGGTGAATAAAAAGAAAACAGCGACAACGAGTCAAACAGGCCACACCTAAATGAAAAGAAAAAAAAATCGCTTCGAGAAATGCCGGGGGCGACAGGTGTGTTCTCACGTAATGACGTCAGACCACACCTGACCATCGTTGCTTTCAAGAAAAACTATAGAATTGCATCTTTTAAATGGAAGTTCTCCCGGCCTATGATGCCCTTACTTTTAATAGCTATCGACGTAATGATTCCAACTATACAGATACACGTACAGAGAGAGGAAAGACTGGGAAGCAAATCTATAAATAAATGTGTCTTAAGGTGACATGTAATGAAGTATTTAATTCTCGAAAAGGTGAAGCATGATACCTTTAGCAGATATAGTTATCAAATTTTTGTTAGGAAAACACGCATGCGCATTAGTTAATAGATGAGCATTGATTTACGTCAATAGATAATTCTTACTTCTAAACTTAGGGCTGGAAGCAACATCATATTATTATTATTGTAGTAGTAGTTTTTACTTTATTTTTGATGGATAAGTGTTTGAAATAGAAACTTTGCTTTTGTTTTTTTTAAACGAGGGGTCGCAAGTTCGAACCCTGCCAAAGAGTACATAAGCCGATAGACGCAATACACAGAGTTAAAAAATCAGTTTTAAATACGGGTATCCATTAAAAATGAGTTACTGGGAGAACCTATCACCCGCTTTATACTCCTTCTCCGTTTTTTTTAGGGTTAAGTTTTTGGTTCATTCGAAATTCTCATTTTTTTTCACTCCCAATAACCCCTTGCGTCTTAGTGGTATTATCGCTTTGATTAGGATGAAAGGATTTTCAAAAATGCCGGATTAAAAATAAATCCATTAATTCCTTAGAAATTATATACATGAGAGATAGATATAGATCTTGCCATCAAGGTAAGAAAATAATACTAGGTTTCTTTGTTTTTATTAAGCCGGCATTATTTCTTACTTATATATAAAGTTTATATAACGTATACACGCATTTTAATTGAAATACAGTGTAACCCGGATGTAAGAGAGTTGTCGGGACCGGAGAAAATCTCTTATATCCGGGTTTCTCTTATATCCGGGTTTGATCTATTTTATATACATTAACACAGGCTCTAATTTGGGACCAGAGAAAATCTCTCTTATATCCGGGTTTCTCTTATATCCGGGTTACACTGTACCTGTTTATTTTAAGAGGGGGGGGGAGAACGGATATCTACCGGCCTGGACAACCACAATTTTTAAATGACATTCAGCAGGGATCGAACTTTCGTTTCCCTTGCATTGGAGCAGCCACCTTCATGCTAGGCGCGCTTTAGACCACTGACCAACCAAAGACCTCATTTGGAAAGAAGGACTCAATTAACCTTTTTAAGAAACGCATAGACACGATGGAGCAGCTTGTATTGAGGAATCGGAGAGCCGAGTTCGAATTCCAGTCGAATCCATTACATTCACTTACATACCTTTCCCAAGGGTACTAGCACGTATCCTCTTCTTCCCTAGCTATGGGTAAATAGCAGGACAGACCGGGTTCTATCGCCTTGGATGGCAACTGGTGTGGCAGAAAGAAATGACAATCTAATGCGAGGAAAAAAAATCGAAAGATACATGATCGCTTAAGCGTGTATCACGCATGGCACATAACGGACTGACTGATATCTTTCGGATACCTTTACGTTTCGGATACGAAAATAATCCCAAAGGAGTCAATGAACTCTTTAATAATCCAACATTATTTTTTTAACAATAAACTGCAGTCTTTCGGAGCCAAGCTGTCTAGAACACACCTACATTTATAGTAGTTATCTCAGTGTCAGCGGAACGCGAGTTCCAGTCCAGCTGAAAAGCACATTCTTTTAAGACTTTTGATTGAAATTGGCGTCAGCCGACCTAGACAATTTAAAAAAACCGTGATGTGTATGTATACCCACTAAATACAAGGTGCGACAGAAGTACCTCTAATATAATGGTTAACTGATCGATTGATTTTATTTAGCGGCATATCAACCTCTAAGGGTCATGTAATCCAGAAATCTAAATATTTTGAACACAATGGCTTCAGCTAAATAATATTTTGAACCCAATTACATGCTTTTAACCACAGATAAAATGAATTGTTGGTCGCTTTACTATGAAATGGGTATTATTAGTATTCTTACTATGATACTGTATTTTAATACTTTCATAGTGTTTTGTTCGGGGGGGGGGTATTATTTGCCTATAGCTGGGACCCTAACAGGTGCTACCACACAGATTCAGAGTGGACATGGGAACAACTAGGTGGTTCCACGCTCCTCAAAACCTCCAAACTCCCGATCAGAGGACTTGCTGTTGGATTTAGTTTATCGTCATACCCAGGACTCCCACATAATGGTAAGACATTAGCGAGATGAAGACGCCATTGCCATTAATGCCTTACCATTATGTGGGAGGTAAGTCTGCTACACCCTATATAACTTTTCCTTTCAAACTGATATCTCCTTTTCTGTGCTAGTCTTTGAAGATCTATGTCTGTTAAGATCTAGATGACATTAATTGTGGAAGGAGATTTGCAACGCCGCAATCAACAATGTCAGAAAACTTAGATCACCATATGGACCCCATATTATCAGCCGGAACGCTACGTACGATATTAACACTAAATTTGGGGATACTTGTTCATTACTTGGTAGACAATGACCAAGTCAATGATCATCATATATAATGTGAGATGGACCTGTTTATATTTTCTATTTTCAGATTTACAACTCAAAATTCCAGTCTTCAATAATAAATATGCCTAAAGAGCAAACGGTTCTCAGTCTTCTTCAGGAGAAACGGGTAAAAGATGACCTAACTCCTGGGGATTCGTCTCGTCGATGACGGTTCTGTTTCACTGAAGGGCTAGGTCTAGAGGCACACTCGAACGCCACAAGGAAAAGCTCAGTAGTTGCCCTATCATAAACATTCATTTCATACAGTTACCCATCATTACTTATACAACCTAAGCTTCGTTTAAACTCTAATTTTCACGCATGTTATTCATCAAACTAAAGGGTAACAATTTGCTGTCGACATGATATTTAAATTAAAAGGCGAGACGTGTTCATTTACATATACCTGTGTCTTTATATTAAAGATCAAAGATTTACCGAATCTTGCCCTCGTCGAGATGCAAGTGAATAATGTAATTTAAATGTTTAAAAAATAAAGTTTACTTTGTGCAATATGAAATAACTAGATTTTTTTTGCAACGCGCCAACACGTGTTGAAATCCACACAGTATTTAGCAAACCAATCGATGTAATATAAAAACTTAAGTATTAATTAAAAGTTTTATTATTTAACATACAAAAATTATAATAATAAAAAAACAAAAACAAATGAATTTATTGTACTAAGCCACTCACCCTAGTAAAACAAATTGTATTTTGTACCCCTTACCTATTTGCATTTCTCTCCAAATATCGGGCTTTGATCAGTCAATGTATTGCTATTTTAGAGCGTGTGGCGGACGGAAGTCACATCTGTAGTTTGTATGTTTTAATAAAAGAAAAGATACAGCAGTATTCAAATTTTAAATGCTGAGTTAGGCAGCAAGAATTCCTCAAAACAGATTTTTCTCAAATTCAACCGGCAAGGTCTGTCTGCTTAATCTCTTAAAAATAAAGAACGTTTTTCCAGTAAGACATACTTCGCGATGTAAATTGTGGATAAACTGTCCAAAGTTCAGGTTTTGTTCAAGTGCTATCAACCATCTCAGTCATTGTCAAGAACTGGGTGTTGTTACCAATTTTGGTAAAATATATTATATTGGCTACATCGTGGCATTTTTGAAAACATTGAAATTCAAATCAGTGATTATGCGCAATATGGAGCTTTCCGGCGCTGTCTAGTTCCACTTAACCGTCGTCAGACATCGTGTCATTTTGGACGGATTCGAATGCGAGCGCTCTAAAAATGCCAGTCTGTGGCCAACAAAAGCTTGTCCATCTCAATGAGAAAACCCAGTTCTTGAGAATAATTTTGAAGGTCGAAAATACTGGAACAAAAAAGACAGTTCATCTACAAGATTGGGCAATTGTTTATTTTCCTAATTTTAGATGATGTACATCGGGATTAGAATTGCGTAGAACAAGACCGAAGTTCGTTTTGGTTCAAGTACTGTCGTTCGACTAGGCCATTATCAAAAACGACATTTGAAACGCTATATTTTAAATTTAAAGCGTATTATATATATAGTGGCGTCATATATAGAACGCTTTCAGATAAGTAACAAGTTCACATACGAAAGAGGCGTTAAAGTGGATATTAAGCTCAAAACCCAGCGACGACAGTGTTTTATGCTTAAACACAATCTTCAGGAGGTCTCGGGTTCAATTATTTCTACTTAATAGCCTGTAGAATAATTTGAACCATGACCGTTACCATTGACCCAATAACCGTCAGGATAATACAATAGACCTTCTACCCATCATGCACTATATATAAATAGTAGCCAAAATACAATACACATACCCTGATTGCCACCGCCGGGTGTAGACCTCAATGTCTACTTTTATCTTTACATATGCTCTATTCCTGATATTGAGCACTATTTTAACCCATAAATAAAACACATACGTTGTATGTATGTGAAAAAGAGAGAATGGGGCGAGAGAATGAGGAGGAGACAAAATGGAGGGAGAGGGAATGAACGAGTTATAATTTTGCTCATGTAATTGTACGTATCTTGCAAGTATTATATTGCCTCACCACCACTACGCCACCTGCATTCCAAACCCTTGTGCCATTTACGCGTTCCCCACCTAAACACACCAGAAAAATATTGAGGAGTGGGAATTGGGACAAGCCACCGACATTCATTGTTTCAGGAACTGGTTTTGGCCAGCTCGTAGTCATGGAAACAATCACCCCTTCACTTCACCCATCGTTCACCATCTTATTTTTCCTCTTGAAAAAAAAAAAAAAAATAAAATAAAATTACAGATGACACTTTTCAGGACTTGGGTTTTTCTTTGGCGGGAACAATTTTCTCCCCAAAATTTGGGACAAACCTAACGCCAAAGAAAAAGGGATCAGACAGAGTGACGGGTCAAAAAGGTACATGGACAAATGAAAAACTAATTGTCATCCAAGATTGGAAGGCGACTGTCACTAACGTATGTGGAATGTCGTCTTCACAAAAGTAAAAGTTTTTTTTTTTTTTTTTTTATATAGACGAAGACAGATAAGGGCAACCAGTCGATTTGTGGAGAGCCATGATCGTCCACGTCATGAAAGGACTTGCCAAATAAAAGTGAATTTCGATCAAAACACTAATTCCTTACTTCAAATCACACTTGACTAACTACATAGTATCTGAATTTTACATTATTTTGATCATCAACTGCTCTGCAATTTTCACAAAAAATAATGTTGCAATTAATATTAGAACTAAGGGAGATTTTTTTGTGATATATGATACGGTGGATATAGGAAGCAATACTATAGAGTAACTGTCAGTTTCATGCTTCTATATAACTTCAGACCAAGATAGCATTGTTTTGAAATATGAAACTGGCAAACAATATGACGTGTGGATTCCTATTTCCACACTGTATCTCTGTCTAATACAGCATATATATATATATATATGTGTGTGTAAAGACATTTTTGTTTATACATTTTTTTATAGATACAAATATTTAAGTAAATGCTCTGTTTTATAATAAACAGTATTAATAACATTTACCGGCCTGAATGTCCGAGAATTTTTCATAGAAAATATTCGTCCTCTGAACCGTCATTATAGCCTGATGTGCCTTAACCGATTGGACCACAGAGGATCGTTCGGTTAGCAAGGTCGATTTTAAAAGACCTTACTAACCGAACAATCCTCAAAAATTCAAAGCTTTTTGAATTGGATCGTGATTACGATTCCAATGTAATAAATTATAACTATGGAATATTAGTATATATATATATATATATATATATATATATATATATATATATATATATATATATATATATATATATATATATATATATATATATATATATATATATATAAATGTGTGTGTGAGAAATTTTTTTTTTTTTTTTTCTGAGTCAGCATTACATTTAATCTTGGGTTCGATCCTCACTGGGTCCCCATACTTTCGGCCTTGTATCACATCTAAGCCACTCTTAGTAAGTCACCATTACAGTTAATCTTAAGATCGGCCGAATTACATTCCTTATGGCGTAAAAGAGTTTTTCTTTTAGATTGGTTGCCAATCTTGCACTGTTATTTAATCCATAGCTAGGGGGCGAAAGGGCGTTTGCGCAAAAATGAACGTAATTTAAACTGTTAGTCGGAACCCACTTCCTTTACGCATAGCATAGTTTCACTGATTAAATTGTAATCACGTACCTCTAAAATCTACAATATCCAAGAACATTAACAGATCACTTTCCGATTTTTCATCAAAAATTCGGAAAAAGGTGGGCGTATTGGCAGAGCTTTTTGTTTACAGTTAAGGTAGTGTTTTGAAATTTTGCGATATCCTTAGCCTTCCGTTAGTACTGTGGGGGCATTGAAAACCCTACGGTGATAATTCTGTGAGAAACACCTTATTTAAAATATTAATAGATATATAATTAATTTTCTTGATATATATTGTTTAGAAAACTTTCTGGGTTTTTATGGGATAAATAAAAATGAAAAAAAGTTTTTCTTTATTTTAAAAAATCGAATTCAAAAGTCCAATATTAAAAAAATTAATTTGTAAGTTTCAAACATTCAAAAATGGTTTTCATTTTATTTTCAGTAAAATAAAACTGCTTGTAATCCAGATAAATATTATAACCGGAAACTCCTTGAAAGTTACTTGACTAATATTAACTAATAACTTAGACAACTGTACCAAATAACAGAGACTACATCACTCGAGAAATTTCAAGAACGACAACAGCTAAAATGGACAGCAGATGTCACTTGAAGAGAAGATAACATCAGATATTAACATTACACACTACAAACAAAAGGTTAGGAAGGAGTAGTAGATAGGTTCGGTTCACATTCCTCTCCAGTCGTTTGTGCAGGAGTAGGTGTTTATCCCTTGTTTTTTTGAGAGGGTTTCCGGTTCCTTCTAAAGTTTACTTCAACGCTTTACCAGTAATACCCCCCGCCTAATTTTTTTTCAGTAGGAATAGCTAGTTTCGCATATCGTCTTTTGAACAGAACGAGGTTTATCTCTCGGTTTCTGGTTTCTTCTAAAATCTTTTTTTAGTTCTTTCCCAGTACCCCGTTTCATCTTAGTGACATTATCGCCTTGCTTCGGGTGAATCGATTAAAACAAATTTAAATTCATGAAAATTTGACTTATCACTTTTCTAAATATTAACGGTTTAGTGCCCGCTGTTCCACTAGTGAAACATTTTAAGAAAGACATTTTTTAATACCAGATTAGAATTGGCACTGATCTGGCATCTCGTCTACAGTCACTCTCTCACAGACGCGCCGTCGCCTCTCTCAGTCTTTTTTTACAAATACTTTCATGGTAATTGCTCCGATGAGCTGCTTTCACTGGTTCCAAGACTTCATGAATTCAAGCGCCCTACGAGGCTGGCATCCCGCTCTCACCCTTTCACTGTAGAAACTTAAATCTAGCCGTCTCTTCTACTCCAATAGCTTCATACCTCGCACCTCTCGCCTGTGGAACACCCTTCCCTATTACTTATTCAAATGTAATGTCAATCGACATCTCCAGTTACCTTGATCTATCCACTATCCCTCTCCTATCTGCTCTCGCTCCAAATCTTCTGCAACCCCCTGCATCCTAGTGGCTTCACGCCTTGCTCGGGGCGTAATGCTTAAAAAAAATGCTGCATTTGAGTCTTTTCCGTGTATATTGTTAAAAAATAAAAATTAATGCTTGTCTGGTTCTGAAAATATAGTGAGATAATGAGCGCTGAAAGGTTAGGGGTGGGGAAATTCTCTGAAGTGTTCAAGCACCCCATGGCACGAGGTAGTAAAATAATATGTATGAAATCAGTTTGAAAATGTAAATTATATACACAAACGTTTCAGTAATACGAGAGTTTTCTAAAAGATGAACAGAGAGCGATTGTTATTAGTTTCCTCCTAAGTCACTGCCATTTAAATTAATGTTTGTCGCGGTAGTCATTGTGACGAGTTCTATCCTAATGATTGGTCTACATAACATCTTGGGAACTGCATTTTTTCTTTTTCAGCTTAATATTTTTGTGGATTATTTAAAGCCAAGATAGTTTACAGTATTCGGTATTCTAAGCGATCCACCATTTAAATACTGACCAATCCTCGACACTGCTTAACTTCGGTGATCGAATGAGAAACGGTGGGAACTGTACAAATGAATACTATACGACCAGAAAAAAAAACAAAAAAAAAACCTCAATCCACAAATTAAGACCTGCCTTAATAATAATAATAATAATAAAACAGTCCTCAACAGGTCACCCAATCTAAGACAGAAAAGCAAATCTAGTTTTCGTTAAAAAGGACATTAAAAACGTAGCAGGTTGCGATACTATTTCGTAAATTAAAATAAGGCCACACAGCGCACAATTTGGTTAATAATTTTTCAACCGTGAACGGCTTAAAAGGGCGCCTCGGCTTGGGGCAGTGATGTCCGGGGTCAACTCCTTGATTGTGTGCCACCAAGACTTAGTAAGACCTAGTACTAAGAAATGTTAGAAAAGAAGACATTTTAAATATGTAAAAATAAATGAAACACGAAATAAACACTTTATTTAAATTAAATATAAACTAATATTTTGCTCACTCTTAGATTGGATGCTTAGGGGCGTTCCGCCCGGGGCCACCTTTCTGCATGCTACTGTCCTGGGGTAATGGTTTACGAGGCTATAATTAGGTAATATTTAGTAATGAGAGTTCTTCAAAGTGGGATAACAATAAAGAACTTGCAAGAGAAATGAAAAACATTAAAGCGACAATCATACTAATCACAGCTGGAGTAGTGAGAGCGATCACGAACAAAACAAAAATCAAACTAGGGCATTCCTGAACAATTAAAAATTGTGAAGGTCTACATTGTTCGCAGATAAATTCACGATCACGAGTCCCGTAACAAACTAGGGTCGTAGGAGCACCACATATACTACAGCCGTAGCAGCAGATTATATATATATGGTTGGATATATGTGAGTTTGTGACCCTGGGTTTCACGCTTTAAGCGTGAAACCCAGGGTCACAAACTCACATCTATCCAACCAAATATGTTAACTCTATCTCTGATATTGAGTGCTTTCTAATTAGTACCCGCATATAATATATTTATTTATATTTATATACACTTTTATATATATATATATATACATATATATATATATATATATATATATATATATATATATATATATATGAGAGAGAGCGAGAATATTGGACTCCGTCAGGCTAAGCTGGTTTGAACTCAGAATTGTCCTCCTAGACCGCTTGGCAACCAGTCCTATAAAACACAGTTTGGAACGTTATTTACTCATAGCTAGGGAGATAAGAGATGGATTCATACCTTTCCAAAATAAGTGAAAGGAACGAACTCGATTGGAATTCGAACTCGGTTCTCAGATTTCTCATCGGATAGTCGGGAAAATTAAAAAAGAAAAAAAATTGCGCTAAAGCACCAATACATTTCAAACAAGGTACGTCTTGATCAAAAACAAATATTACTGGATAAAGTCAGTCATGGCATTTTTTAAAACCATCTTTCGCCCAATACAAGGCCCAAGAGCCACTCAATGTAGAAGATTATTAAATGAGGTTGTCACAGAGACATTTTAATTTTGTAAGCCGAATTTATTCTAATGATCACAGAAAAACCCTTCACGGCTCACATTGAGTAGTCTAGCGAGTCATTTTGTACAGACCTGTAATCTTATTCTATGTACCACGTCCTTTCTTGGCAATCAATTTCCAGTCATTTATAGCTCTTAATAAGTTGTCCTTTTTATCTCCTAAACATTGTTCCGCCATCCACTTAAGTTCTCTCAGTTTTCTTCCATCTTTTTTAATCGCCATCTGTCCTGTGAGTAAAATTTTCCAAGCCGTCTTTCCTCATTATGTACCCTAGAAATTTAAACTGTCTTTTCTTGATGTTAAGTATAAGTGTCCTTTTTGTTTCCATAGGGCATTTGAAAAATAATCGCGTTACCAAAAAGGGTATTAAAAACAAGTATAAATTAAGTTTATTTAAATATTGTTTACCAAAACTAATCACCTTCTGCACAATTAAAACAAAAAACGAAGGGCCACACTAGTCGCTGAAAATTAGCTGCAGGCCGTAAGAATAAATTACGGTGTCTGGGTGAGATACAATCATATATACAGAGAGGGACGGCGAGAAAATTTTTCTTTTTCTAAAGCAAGTTAAAAAGATTAATTGAGGAAGTTATATGTTCTAAAAGTCCGCCTATCAGTCTCTTTCAAATGATATAGTTGTATACATAACAGGAATGTGTCGATAGATAGGCATAAATTTTTTTCCATTAATTCACCCCGAAGCAAGGCGATAATCCCACTAAGGCGTAAGAGGGTTACTGGCTGGAAGTGAGAGAGAATGAAAAAAAAAAAAAAAAAAACCCACAGAAACCCAATCCTGAACAAGGAATAACCCTCTACTCCCATAAAAAGGCGCGGAGGAGCGTGAACCGAGTGATAGGTGAATCTATCTACTCTTACTGAGGAGAAATAAATAAAATTTCAGGCGAAGATGTTAGAAGTATAGAGTTAAAGTTTAGATGGAACCAGAAACCAAATAAGTTGTAGCCACGGTTTTGCTATCGACCTCCTCGGGTTTTAGAGAAAAGACCCCATATAATATATATATATATATATATATATATATATATATATATATATATATATATATATATATATATATATATATTTTAAAACGACATTATCCAGGGTACTTGGTTAAGTATATTTCATTTTGATCAAAGGGGGTTCCCAGAAGATTTTTCTTCCTTTTGAACGAGAGAAAGACTCCTATCGAAAATATAAAAGGAGAAAACCAGATGGAGGTCACATCGGCAAAATTATTGAGTAATATTGAAATGCATCATTTTTTCTTCGCAAATTATAACAATGATTTTAAAATCAATCATCATTTTTTTTTTTTTTGCAAGAAAAAGTGACACGCAGCAAGGTGCGGATAAGTCGGCTAGTTTGAAATAAATAAAAAAAAAGAAAAAAAGAAAGATGAATAATGTCAAAAATGAATGAAAATTAACAATGCTTCATCTGAGACAGGTCTGTACAATAAAAGACGTGAAGAGACAAAATGATCGCATAAAAGACTAAATTACTGAGTATGGATATGATAGAAACGGATAAAAAGAAAGATGGCGAGAAAATTATTTTTCATAAATAGTCACAAAGATTAATTAGATACAAAAACTGAATATTTGCACTGCTTACATTGTTCGAACTGTTGTCGCCATATTCACGACGTTTCGGCCCTTGTACGCAACTGCCTTCAGGTGAAGGAGATATCCGGAAGAGGCATGGTACGTGGAACTAGAAAAGAGTTCAGTTCGAAATTTCCATCACTTTAAGAAGGCCGGTGCGGACAACCGCCAAAAACGTCGTGAATATGCCAAAGATGAGGACAACAGTCGAAACAATGTAAATAGTGAAAATCATTATAATATCTAATCTCAGAAATAGAGACAGATATAGACAGTGAAATATTGTTTGATCAAAGTTATGCTTGCACAAAACGAAGTTTTTCGTATGCCATCCGTCGCCGAGTTTATTTTGATTATCAGAAAGTCCCGAGCTAGTGAAGAGGAAAACAAAAGAATTAAGAGCATCCAATCGACAGCACCCCCGAATACTCAAAAGATGGCCGTACCGACAAAAGTTACAAAGTAGTAGTAAAAAAAAAAAAAAAAAAAAAAAAAGCAGCTCAATTGACAATGTTGATAATTAAATCTACCTTGATTTAAGTATTGATTTGTTTTTGACGACTTAACCTTTTACAGGTTATTTAAAGCCTGAAAAATATTTTTAGATTGTAAGAATTTTTTGGAGATAATGATTAACTGATACAAGCGTTGCTAATTAACCATAGGTGGTGGGGGGGAGAGAAAGGGTGAATTCGTACCATTCTCAAGGGTATTTGCGAATATAACGAACTCGACTGAAAATGGAACTCGGTTCTCAGAGTTCCAATTCCCAGCAGTTATCCATTACACTACAGACACATCCAAACTTACAGGACTTGGGATTTCCCCAGTGGTCACCCATCAGGCTTGACGTTGCTTAACTTCATACGAGAACCGGTGTTTCAACGTGATACGGCCGTAAACCTGAACAGATAGTAAATCATAAAGAATTTATCTTCATATACCATATCTTTGTACAGGTGACCGAAGGAAAAAATTCAAGTAGACTCTTAAGTTATCAAAGCTCCCACAGTAGAAAATATAGACACTTTAATACTTAAGTGGTCCATTGAGAGCGAGAGAAAGTGATAGCGATTATTAAATTATTAATGGGATATTTTCATACATATTTCCCTGGCCGGTCAAGTAGTGTATACATCTGCACGGGTATTTAAGGAGAGGTTAATATTCTGTCTATATTTCTGAGATGAAGTATTGTAACTATTTACATTGCTATATGTACGCTTCGGCCTTTTTATACGTTGGAATTTCGAACCGAACCCTTTTAGGTAGATGGTTCTGGTTCCACGTGCCATGCCTTTTCTGTATATCTGTTTCAGTTAATTCCCTTTAGTAACTCAACTCTCCAAATTTTTGTTCCCCTTTGCTGTGGCCAGGTATTGAATTCACAAGCAGGTTAATTTTCATAAAAAAACACACCTCTCTCGAAATACACACAAATGGATTCTCTAATTGAAGACATACAAGACATTCTTTAGAAAAATGGCTAAAAAGTAAAGAAAAATGTCCTTGCACCAACTGTAGGCTATAAGTTTACCCAAAGCCATCACTTCTACCTAGTTAGAGTCTATGATATTTTACTATTATTAAACGCTACCAATGCCATTTGTGAAATAAAGAATCATTATAACAAGTGACATTCGTAGATACCAGCTGATTCAGAATGTGCCTTCTATTTTTATCCAACTAAAAACTAGAAAAGAAAGAACAGTAACTGAAATAAATGTCGGTAATGTTAAAACACTACCTAAAAAACACATTAAAGCCACAGAGAAATATGTCCGTCATATAAAGTGGCCAAAGAATAACTGGTGAAGAATGATGTTTCTTATAGGCTTTCTTGTCACATGTTCAGCTGTACTGCTCGCTTGATTCTTATCTACAATAATGTTTACAGCTATAACTAAATTTGGAGGAGGTCGTAACGTATTGATTTTATTTATTTTTTTAATATGTCCCTCTAAAGTGTAGGTGATCATGGCCGACCACTGAGTATTTTTCTATAAATGAAATAACATGCCTTCTTGGGAAAGAGAGTAGTTTCACGTTGCCTTTTCCACGGCCCGAAATTTAGAGTTCTCCCGCTATTAGGTTCATAACTAGAAGTAGAATAAATGGATTTTTTTTTTGGGGGGGGGGGGTTCGAAGGGTATATGCGCTAATGTGAACCTAGTAAGCTAGGCTTTAATTTGAACTCGCTTATTCTACTTTCCTTGTCGGTAACTGCATACCTATTAAACATTATATGATTGAATGCACTAAAAACTCATTCTAGATATACCCTGATGAAGTAGCCCGTACTTCTTTAATGTCGTAAAATACATGTTGTTCATAAATAAAACCGTAAAGAAACTGATAAAAACATCGAAAATTAAACAAAAATACAGTAAAGCAATTTTGTTGTAATCAAATGCACCAGAATAATAAACATAATGAAATGAATCTGAAGTATACACAGGATCGGATTATAATACTTGGGTCCCTTCATTAAGACGGAGCCACTCTCTAAATCGCCACACCCCTCTTGAATTTTTTTTTTTTTAACTAGTGTTTTATTTTAGCGATATTTACACAGCTTGAAGTAAACCTATAGTAAATTCTTTAAATAAACTAGAACTGCAATCTTTTGTTTGTCAATAAAAAATATTCATTAAGAAATACCACTATTTTATTCACTGCAAAGCAAATTAGCACAAACTTCAACACGACAGTAGTAAAAAAAAAAAATAAAACATTTTTATAACCAGCATTATAACAATAAAACAATCCAAATAAATGTTTTGTCATATTGATATCATTTCAGTTTATGGAATTATTTTGAAGTTATAACATCTAGAAAATTTCAATCATTGCCTTATAAAAGGGTTGAGGGGCTGTACGCTGTAGCCTAAAGGATAATCCGGAACTAATTATCCAATTGTTTGTGATTATATATATATATATATATATATATATATATATATAGAGAGAGAGAGAGAGATACGATCAATAACCTATTACGAAATAGGTCAAACATTTAATGCTGTTTCTAATAATGCTTTTTTTTCAAGTCTTTCCATTAAAACAATATCACGTTAGATATTATTTTGCAAATCAATGTTTTTGAAAGGAAATTAGGATCAACTAATGTTGTGAAAATTTTCCGGATACTTACATTAAGTTTCTACTGGACATAATAGGTGGGGATCGATTTTCTGTTGCTATTAAGTAATAAATTAATTGCCCTGGATTTACTACACGCTGTCAGACGTTATTATGCAAGTAAACGTTTTCAATAAAATTGACCAACCGAGGTTCGTTTTCAGGATAGATGTAGATATATACCGAATTTCAGTTTATAACTTCCGATTGTGTTAGAAATGTGTTTTTTTTCTTCTTGAAAATCGATGGTTGTTCACACAATTATAAATTAATATCTTGTTTCTTTTTTAATTTCAGATTGTAATCAACCTATACAGTGGGGCGGTTCTGAGAGAAAAGTCCTACCAGGAATTGTAAGAAGAAAGAATTCATGGTTGTTAGCATGCAAATTACGAATTGAGAGACACGAAAAATGAAAATTTAAATATCTTCGAAGTGTTAACAGAGGACAGAACGTGTGACACAAATCCAAAAGGCGCATTCAAAAAACTAAGCTTAGTATTAACAGAAAAGCTTCGTTAGAAACAAAAAGAGTACTGAACTGTTGAAAAATCTGATACACACAAGACATATTAAAGGCAAGAGATCAGAAAAAAGCTATTTGGTGAGCTTGAGTAAATAGATAGCGGAACAGGGTTTAGGAGAGATAACAAAAAAAGACAACAATTATTAAGAGCTACTAAAAGAAAGAAATTAGAGAGCCGTGATCTCCTACGTCCTGAAGGGATACGGTATATAGAGGATAGATCGAAGGAAAGATAACCTTAGAAGAGAAAAAAGATTTTAAAGTCATTTAGTGATGAGAAAACGATGACGGAAAAGTTAGATAGAACATGAAAAAAAAAAAAAAAAAGTTTAATTTATTTTTGTGATATTCTTAAAACCGAGAAAATTAAAAGAGTAATAAACAAAAATATTTAACAGGCCAACACGTAGATATTTGAAGAATATGGCGTTGCGAACGTAAACAGAGAGAAAACCTGCAGAACATTGGTAATTGGTAGCTTTTCCTGCCTTTAGCCTCACTAAATAGGCATCACAAAGAGAAACTCACAAGTTAGGTGGAAAAAAAAAAAAAAAAAAAAACTGATTTATGATAAATGTCGAGATAATTTGGATGGTTGGTCTAGAGGTTGGCTCCTCAGTGGAGTCAACTGAGACAACAGTGTGAGAGATTATGTTTTGATCTAGTATCGTATCAATTTTAGCTCCCTTCAAAGTGAACGAAGATGCCAGGATAAATGTCGGAAAAATGTTGAGCTAATTTAGCTGGACAAGACAGTGAATGGTAGAAGTCGCAACTAAGAAGCTTTCAGCAAAAAGCTATATTTATACAAGACAAGGCTCTTTCGTATTATTTAAAGACGACAATTGACCCATCTTGCTCGAAACGAATTCAATAAAAACCAAACCAAATTAAATGGAATGGCCACTACCACATTCCGATATAAAACCAGTAAAAAAAAAAAAAAAAAAAAAAAAGGGGGGGAGTTGTGGCCTATTATCACTAAAATAAATAGGCATGAGGATTGAAAACAATATATAAAGGAGATCTCCGGGAAGCAATAAAGACTACTTTAAAATCATCAAAACAGTAGAAAAAGGTGACAAAAATCAAGTGAAAGACATACAATATCAAAGAGTCCATATTAAAATGTGAAATTTTTTCTTCATATATTCGATTAACAATGTATACCATAAGCGTTTCTAGGACATTTAAAAAAAAAAAAAAAAAGTTAAACTTAGCTTGTTTGTTTTGGGGATATCGGGTTTTATTATTCAATCTATGTATCTTTATTAAAAAAATATTGATAAACTGAAATATGATGTATTTAGCATAAAGTTTCCGGCAAATTTTACCAATATTAGTTGCTTAATATAAGTTTCATTGAAAATTTGATCATGCGTTTCGCCATTCTGGTTTTCATCAGATGAAAAAAAAAAAAAAAAAAATTATTTGTGTGTATCAAATCTATTTTCAATAAAACGTTTTCCATTTGTCAAATTTCTTTAAGATTTTGTCGGGATTCTATATCCTATTTTAAACACCCACACCCACGGGGGTCGGCTAGAAAGTTCATAGGCTGACCAAAATAGAAATGTAAGTAAGGACAATAGTTGATACACTAAAAGGCATGATAGTGACCAACCAGTTGTATTTTAGTACACTTGCAAGTTTTTAGTCTACCAACTGGCGTGTCTACTTACATTTATATCTTTGTTACCCTATGAACTTTTCAGCCGATCCCGTGTGTGTATGTGTATTTAGGCAGCATATCTTCAAACATATTCCGTTGAATAATATAGACATATTGTGCCTACTTATTTTTATGCTGATCCTTTCCAGTTCTGTAATCAGTTTCTTGATGTTGAGACGCCGTAGTTTTAGTTTTTGTTAACCCAAGTACTTTCGACCTTATCTAAGATGAAATTCAGGAGTAAATTACAAAGACAAAAATGCTGTTGTAACTGCAATAAAATCTGCATTCCGTTGTCATATTGTTTTTTAGATGTTGTGCAACAGAACTTGTACCCGACAAATGAAGTGAAAGACGTCTTGATAATGTTGAGGTCGTCATGACAACATATAAACTTTTTTGGCAAAGATACAATCTCCCAAAGGACATATTTTATATATATATATATATATATATATATATATATATATATATATATTATATATTATTGCCATTTGATATTTTTAATTTTCCCACATACGTTTTTTTTTTTATTTTTATTATTATTATTATTTTGCTGACTGCAAAGTATAGCAGGGTCAGTTGGGCTCCGACTGTAAGAAAAATAGCACCGTGACGCAATTCACTCCGCCAGAAATTTGGAAACTGCATGCTGTACTGCAAGCTCCAATAAGGGTGTCAATCTGAGAACAGTGCAGAGGATTCGGAAAAAGTTGGATTCATCTTTCCACAGGGCCTCAAACTTAACACGGAAGCTTACATCAAGTGGCTTGGGAAGGTAGTGCTGTCCTGGATCAAGAGGGTGGCTGCTGGAAGACTATGTCTGACAACAGGACTCTGCAGCATGCCACACAAGCATGAAAACAGTCATGGTTGTCAGACAATTTCTGCAACCGCCTTGATTATTATGTGTGAGGCGCAGTTGAGCAAGAGACGAACAAAGCGATTTGTAACACAAAGATGAACTGAAGACAACGATTATGGCAGAATTCACCACTTTAAACAAGGAGACCGTCCAGAAGAGTTGCAGGGGATTCCGAAGTCGTGTGTAGGCAGTGTTTGAAACTTATGTCGATTTTACTGAATACATTTACCCTTTAGTATTTAAAGATATTTTTGTGCAATTTTGGTAAATATATCTGTTAAAATAAGACGTCAATGTTATTATTTTTGCGTAATTTACACAATTTATCCATCGCACCCTGTACAAGGTTTTTTTGTTCACTAGTTGACAGAGAAGTGTTATTGCGAATGATAAAGTTGGGTGTGTTAAAATTTTTTGTTTGTTTTTCCTCAATTTCTGACGAAGCTTTAATAAGAGTGAAACATGTTAGATTGATAAACGTTTCCTATTTGTTCTTATAGATATAATAAAAATTCCATTTCGCCAAAGAAAAAAAAAGTCAACCAAAGTATTATTGAAAGGAAGTTTTTTCAAACGAGCAGACTTTACAGTTAAAGGGGTCAATATCAAAAGATTGAGAAATAAATATATATAAATGTAAATTTAAAAATCAGTCCCCTAGAATAGTGGTTATAATCCACATAGAACAGACCTGACACAAGACAAATGAACATTTAATTATATATGTAAAATTTTCTTAGGAGAAAATATCTGTATATTAGGAAAAAAATATGCTTAACTCACCAAGAAATACGCCTGATATTGAATATAAATTCGGATTAATATAAAGATAATTATGATATAAAAATCATATATATATTTTATACAAAAAATAAAATAAAATAAATAAAAAAAGGAGAGAATAGAAAAACAGAATCGAATGATTTACAGGCAATAAATAAAAAAAAAGAAAATAACTGACCCATTGAAAATTAGTTCTATTTAAAGAAATGACAAAAAGTCCAATCCCAAAATGAACAAACATTACCACAAAACAAGACTAAACTACACAATCCTTTGTTTTCAGACATGAATAATTTCCAAATTAATCATAGCGTTGCAGTTCTAAGAGTTACACCTAAATTCATATCAGATAAGTTTTAACACTTCGACTAATCTATCATAGTTATCCAGAAAGTAGTTTTACTCAATTTGGCTTTATAAAAGACAAAGCTAAGTTATTGTATTCGATATTAACTAAAAAAAAAAAAAAAAAAGAAAAAAAATCGTCCAGCCAGCTACTTGAGATATTTAAGAAACACAACGATACGGTCTACGTAATAACGAACACCTACAAGATAGATTTGTTTATGTTGGCAACTGCGACAAAGATGCGTTCCTAAAAACTGAAAAATCTTGTTTAGTTTAAAATACAGATTAAATGGCACTCGTGGATATTTACGAAGTGTAACTTGGGTCATCAAAAAGTATGTATAGC
>CAHIKZ030000036.1:1752500-1840000 GCA_903632075.3 Acanthosepion pharaonis
ATATATAATTTCTAAGTTGATTTTAAAAAGAAAACCTGACATTTTGTCGGATTTTTGATCCAGATCAACTCTTTGCAAGTTATATTTTTAGATTGTAAGAATCTAAATTTAATCTAGAATTTTTTCTGAGATAATGATTTAATAATAAAAGTCTCACGAAGTCATAACTGTAGAGATGAAGAGATTGATTCATACCTTTCCCAAAGGTTTTTGCACACAAGTAAATATAACGGACCCAACTGGAATTGGAACTCGACTCACCGATTAACAATTCCGAGCCATTATTCATTACACCACCCGCACATCCACTTGTCTGATTTTGGAAAGTGTGCTGGGTCGGGAACTTGTTTTTGTATAGGTTCCTGCAATTCTGGCACGCACAATATCGTTGCTTGAAGCCTTACACATGTACAACCAAATAATGCAATCCGTTTATTGCAAAGTAAATAAAGTCCTTGTAGGCACAGTCACGATTAAATCAGTTACCCAGGCCCCAGAGAAAATTGAAAAAAAAAAAAAAAAAAAAAAAAAATTTTTCGCCATCTCTATCGGCAGAGAGGTATTAAAGTCTTAGATTTGTTTATAGAGGCAACTCAAGAACGTCCTTTTGTAATCTCATAAATTCATTTGCATCAATATAGAAATAAAATAAAAAAAAAAAAAAAAAAAACATTAATTAAAAATTCCTAATATTGTTTTAGCTAAAGTTCAACCAATGCAAGGCCCAAGTCCCACTCAAAGTAAAAGCTTACTGAAGGACGTGTGCGATATTATAGCAAGTCAGATTGATCGCTTGATTTTGTTTTTTATGACTTATCAACCCTTTGCGGGTTATTTAATGCCGAAACATACTTCGACTTGTAGGAGGTTGCTTAAATTGACCGATGTTCCAAATCGGTCTCCCATCTAAGTACTGACTGAGCTCAACTTCGACGATCGAACGAGAATGGGTGTTATCAGCGTGATTTGACCTTAGGCATTAGGAAGTAGGATATGGAGGATAATGATTGACCTTAAACGATGAGGCTAAGATTGTAGTGCTCGTGGAAACAACCACGCGAAAGCCTGCTTCACATATTGGCGGTTTTTAAGGTGGTTTCTGAACATCCTTCTTAACAAAAGGAAAGTGCGGGGGAATGCGAAAGATTCAACCCTGTAGACGTAGAGTAAGACCAATCCCTTTAGTCTCTCGAAATTTCTCTTATCAAAATTTTACTCATAATCAGGTGAGACTTGATTTATTAATCTACCTTCACAAACATTTAATAAAATTATTTCAGCGGTTAGGGTATCTTGTAGAACATTCTAATTTTTCTTTTTTTTTTTTGTTTAACCATATGAAAGAAAAATACTGTAGACCACTGGTCTTAGTTTAGGAACAAGATCAAATATTGGGCACCAAATGAGAACCGAACAGTAGTAAATTGGCAAACACACTAGCTCACTAACCACTATACCATACTGATGTATTAACAATTGGTTTTACTTCATTAAAAAAAAAAAAAAAAAAAAAGAGAAAGAAAAAGGATTTCACTCCCACAAAATAAAGTAATTTTTCTTCTTTTTAGAACATAAGCTCAATGCATTTTCCATATTTACTAAAATACAAGACAACGGTAGTTGAGCACTTGTTAAATAACCATCAATGTGCCCAATTAAGATATGGCATAAGGAAGGCTCATTCAAATTTCTACCTTAGAAACTAAATACATTAAGTCCTTCCAGCCCTCCCTCTACAAGTAGAAAGGGTGGTTTTATAAGCATGGATAGTTCAGCCTTTGATGATGAAGATATATAACATTCTGTCATTACTGTTTCCTATTTTATTCGCTGTACACATTTTTCAATTTTCCCTAGAGGTCTGACGATAGAGCAATGAAAACCGTTGTTTTTGTCCTTTTCGCTTTATTTACGTAGTCATCTTTTTTTCTATTATTTGATTTCAATATGTCCATTTTATTGCAGTTATTAAACTTTTACTAAAGGGACTAATTTTTTTTATTGATATTTTTTATTCTCATGCACTATGTTATCTCCATTTACATATGTATCCGAAAATTAAACCTCATTTGAATTGAAATTTGAACAGGGTGTCCTTTACTTTTATCTAGCAATAATACAACTACATTAATCCACCGAAAAGCGACAATTTGGAGATATCCAATGACAGCCAAACTTAGAATGGTCTTTGAGCTAATCGCACAAAACAAGATATTATTTTGATTACATACACAGAAGCTGTCCTCATCCGAGAGGGAAAGTCTACCAAGCCTCCTAGCGAATGTCTGAAACAGCCGATAGTATATATTCCGATACACACCGATACCAAAATGGGATGGTGTTAACCGAAAAGGAACTTTTCGAAAGTTGTTCGGAGGAAAATATGTTGTGACGTGGATATCTATCATTTTGAGTAGGAAAAAAAAAAAAATAAAATCATAACTTAGCGATGGTCACGAGTTTTTTTTTATTTATTTAGGCGAAGAACTAATAATGACAATAGAATCAAAGTAAGGAGACACGGTGGAGTAATGGATAGCTGCTAGGATTGAAGAATCGGCAGAGCCGAGTTCGAATTCCAGTCGGATCCATTCACTTACGAGAAGATATGAATCATTTTCTTCCCCAGCTACGGGTAAATAGCAGGACAGACTGGGTTCTCTAGCCTTGTATATTAAGTGTTACGGTCGAATGGTAAAGGAACAATGTAATAAAATAAACGAACACGAGACGACGCCAATGCCTTTATGGATAGAGATTAATATTTATATTTATATATATTTCCCATGTTCCTGGTAGTCTGTTTTAGTGAGTCGATTGAATCTATGATCTGAAAATTGCACCCATCTTGAAAACTTTTCAATTTTTTTTTTTTTAGTGTTTTTAATTTATATACTCCTGTTAGTTTTACAGAGTTGAGGATGAATTGTCTTTGGACAGGACTGGAAAAATGTGTCTAATCACTAGACTAAAAAGGACCGTGGAACACGAATAAATCCTAAACGCATTTGATAGTATAAAAGACGTACTAGCATATTAACAGGACATATTTAAGATGGTGTATTTAATCATGTCATGTTTAAAGCAAGCTATTTGTAATCCACAAATCATTAAAGAACACTTAACTACAACAGAAAAACTTAGTTATGTACCATGCGTGATACACACTTAAGCGATCATGTATCTTTCGATACATGACTGACGAGGCAGACATTTTTTGCGGTAGACCAGTTGCCATCCAAGGCTATAGAACCCGGTCTGTCCTGTTATTTATGGGTGTTATTTATTTTCTAAATCTTCGAGTACTTTTAGCTATTATCAAGGATGATTTTTATTCTTTATTTCTACTTTAACTGAAAATTTCATACATTCAGTTAAAAGTAAAAATAAAATCATTCTTGATTATAGCTAAAATAAAATAAAAACAATAAAAATTTTTAAAAATGTAAAAAACGTAACCGGAGTACCTTGTCGGTCATATGTAATGAAACTTGTGTGCGTAAGTATATATATATATATATATATATATATATATATATATAAGGTTAATGGTCAGGGTTGAATTGGACCAGGGAACAGCTGTGTTAAAAAATCCTCAATACACGTGTGAAAAAAAATAAAATAAAAATAACGTGCAGAGCTTTTAAATTTTAAAATTCGGAGATCAGTTGATTTCGCTACTTTGGTTTCAACCTTACGTATCCTCAGGCGATTTTTATCAATTGACCTCCCAACGCATTATTTTTCAATTGAAATTTTAAAGTTGAAAAACACACACACTAATATATATATATATATATATATATATATATATATATATATATATATATATATATATATATATATATATATATATATATATATATATAATTACACACACATTTATATCTTGGTCAGCCAAACTGTAAGTAGACACACCAGTAGGTCGACTAAAAAGACATACAAGTGTACCAGAATTCAACAGCTAGTCGGCCACTAGCAGGTCTTTTAGTCTAACTGGTGTCTACTTGCATTTATATTTTGGTCAGCCTATGAACTTTTCAACTGACCCTCGTGTATGTGTAGAATGTCGTGGTTATTTCTTTTCGTAATTTTTGTTGTCTCCTTACTCTTTCACTATTCCTTTTCTTTCTATCTTTCGGCTCTGATAAGGAGGTGCCGAAAAAGTCCCATCCACTTCTCAAAATCCGACCAAACATTTTGATTTGAAAGGCCCTGTTGGTCTTGCATAGAACTTTTCTATATTCCTTAGCGTGTGTGTGTGTGTATAAATTACACTTATTATATAAAACTTATATGCTATTTATATTCGACAGTTAACCTTTAGAAATGAAACGTATGTAATGTTTTTCAGCAAGTGTCACAATTGTTTCCGAAGCTGCTCTTGCCCGAGTAACGATATTAGTGATAATTTTAAACGTTGCTATGTCAATAATTGTGCTTGGTTGTCCACGGAACGACTCCCCGCTACCAACTATATGTGCGACAGTCGCCCTGGGGCGAAAGGATTAAAGACGACAGTGGAGTTAAAAAAATTTCCCATTTGTAATGAAGACAGGCTAAAAGAGATTATATTTAAGAAGTTCAAACCAGTATTAAATACTGGTGTGAAGTTTGGGGAGGTCTTTTTCGTCTTAATAACAATAAATAATTGCGTGATGGAGCATTGGACTGAAGATCAAGAAGTGAAGTTTGTTATAAGAGAATGATAGTTATTGAGAAACCAAAGTTAACCAAATTAGAAATCTCATATATTAAAGTAAAGTCTGGCACAGGGTCACAAGATTTTTTTTCGTCATGTTCTTTCAGGACGTAGACAAGCAGTATTTTCAACTTCTTTATAAACTGTGACTTACCATATATACTTAGGAAATAGAGTTAAGCTGTCTTCCTTTGCCTTCCCTACTGTCTTGAATTCAGTGAAATCCTTCTAGACTGGCTGGCACCCAAGGCTAGAGAACACTGTCTCCCCTGTTAGCCAAGTAGATTTCTCAGTGACATTTGGGTGAAGTGAATGCAACAGAATAGAAACGAATTTGAACTCTGCACAAATGCAGATTATTTCCTTAAATTGTCACTCATCTAAGTACTGATTAGGCTCAATGTTGCTTAACTTTGCTCATCAGAGAGAATCAATGTTTTAGTTAGACTTAAACAGCGAGGAAAGGTATTTACTATATTATTTACACAAGGACACATATATGAAGATCGAACTCATTGCAATGTGGAACGGACACCTGAGAGGCTGCTTCCCGGATCACTACAATCTTAAGTCATTAACCTTTATCTATCCTACATATCCTCATAATATGCAACCCTCGTATATGACGAACTTATAATCCAATGCTTTGTTTACCGATAAAATGAACACTCAGACAAATATATAACAAGAAAATTAAGTAAGTGATAAATCTGTAATATTTTAAATAAGGTGTTTAAAAACCTAAAAATGGTACTAATGCTGTAACAATGCTCCACAGTATTAACAGATGAATGAACTAAATTTCCTTTCCATACCATTCGAGCGACCTACTAAGAGAACGATGGTCATTCTTACAGACCATTGTCAGGTTCCACCTCCACGAGGGGGGGGGCAATTTTGTGGTTGCGCATGGTAAATATTCATATGATTGACTTAAAAGCCCGCCCACCACTGAGCAAATATTTTACCAAGAAAGAAAATAGGGAAAAAAGGTTTCATGCCTTTGGCAAAAGGCTATCAGTACAAAGTAAACCTAAACAAATTCGCAACAGAATTTGAAATCGTTTCTCCGATTCTTAAATGCTTTGTTTCTTCAGGACATAAGCGACCACGACTCTCAACAGCCTTTCTTTAACGCGTTTGAGCTATAATAAATTATTTGGAAAGATAATAAAATGTTTTACCGTTGCCTTCTCATAGATAGCTACTATCCAAAGCTAAAGAGCTTTTAGTCTACCCTGTTATTTAATCCATAGCCTTCCTCTCACTTTACAAGTCGCCAATGTCATGCTTTGAAGTGTTTGACAGGACAAAAAAAAAGGGACAGACGTAAACAGCATATTATCTACCTAACGAGCTTGTAAAATGGTTGCCAGGACAAGTACTAAGAGAGATAGCAAAAAGACAAACTTTACTAAAACCTACAAAGGACAGAAAATTGTGGAGAGCCATGATCGCCTATGTACTGAAGGGACACAGTACATAGGTTTGGAGGACACGAAACTAATTTGGATATGAATAGGAAGATAGTATTTACGACCATTTTTTCAGGTGGAGCATGTGTGCCTGCCAAGAAAATCAGCATTTTTTTTTCTTTCTGAAAAGAAATGAAATCGAACAGACCTTTGACGTCAGAGGAGATGCACTTTTTTTCCCGCCAAAAAGTAATAAACTTCCTTGAGTCTCATGTGTGAAAGGTTTGGTTGTTTTACCAGCATATCACCCACGTGAGTCATTTAATGCTGAAAGTCGAATTTTTATTCGATAATATTGTAAGAAGTTTTATAATTCATGAAGTATAGTTGAAAACTGGTTGTATAATTCGTCTATAGGTGGAGTTGTCGGGTTTAAAGATTGGATTATAATTTAGTTTGCCGCAATTAGGCCAAAATGGTTTTGAAAAGTTCCTTAAGACTATTCACCTACTAAAGACCTTTACGGATAGGGCCAAATTCGATAGTCCACCATAAAATGTCTTACTATGTAGGTCTCCTGGCACACTATGCATTTTAAGTGGATCCTCGTCTTTTAGAAGGAATGAATGTCGAATGTTGGTAGTGATTTTCCAAGAGTATCTTGATGTGGCACAAGGCCGAAAGTAAGAGGCACCCAGTGAGGATCGAACTCACTACTCATTCGGAATTGTTCTAGCGAGACAAGCTTGCTAACCATTGTGCAACCTCGAGGTGCCCATGTCGGATGTTGGTATGACCAATTCTAATTTTTTGCTAAGACAACTTGTTCCCCTCGGGAAAGAGTGTCATGGGGCCTTATCCTAAGTGTAAGTTTGATTTTGTACAATTTATTTGGTTGAATATTCCATAACTCTTGTCACTTATTTAACATATATGTATTAATAGCTGTTTTGAAATCTGTGCGAGGGACTTTTGTTTTTGATATGTTCATTTTTAGTGATTCATTAAATGCCTTATTTTTCCATTTCTCTGGATGCCTATATGGCTAAGGATCCAGCAGAAGATTTTTTTTGGGGGGGTTATAATGTGTATTTGTTTAAAAGTTTGATTATTAGAGGATTGGCCAGATTTTTGTACTTCAATAATGTAGGTACAGACAGGGAATCCGAGAACATAATGAATCTGGCTCACCATTTGTGATAATATCCAAGTCTATATGCGAAAGGCAAACTTCTCGTAACTCAAGCGACAATGATATTAGTATCGTGTTGATAGTAGTAGATAATAGCAATAGTATAAAAGGAATTATTATTACTGTAAGAAAATCCTGCTAGCTTGCTTTTTTCATTTATGGTAATGTTTTCTGCTGTAGCTAAATTGCTTTTGTATTGAAGTGCAACGTACTGATAGCTTGGTTTAAGCATTTCACGCTTAAATATATTAGGAGCTTTTTCCTGAATATACCCAAATGAAATGAGGGTGCGTCTCAAATTATTTCAGGCAAGAGGCAGTACAGTAGATTATATGAGAAAGAGAGAGAGAGGGGGGTATGTGTAAAAGTTCAGCTAAAATTCACTTTCCTGCTGTCTATTCAGGCTCTAATTTTCAAAAACGAGCCCTGGGAATATACAGAGACATTTTTTGGGTCACAACAGAAAATATCAACACTAAACGCTCAATATATACTTAAGGTTCACATAGCCATAAATATGGGGTAAGGACAATCAGGATCGAACCCGTCATACAATATTTAAAAGGCATGTTAGACCAATTCGTTGACCATTATCCCCTACAGGTTTTTAATATTTCCATAAATCGTTATTTTTTATTGCAACTGTTTATTAAAAACCAATAAGAAACAGATGAAGAAATTTAACTTGAAGATGTAAATTGAAATAATCAATTTTAACAGTGCAATAGAATAAAATAACATGAGGTGAATATTGGGTAAAAGATAAATGCTCAGAATGAGAAATCAGAGTTCAAATTCCTCTCAGGTTAGTTATATTCCCGTACGCTCGAATAGCCTTGGGGAAAACATGAATCCATCTCCCTCCAGCTATGGGTTAAATAGTAGAACGTGTTTGGAAAAAAAAATCATTATTATTACTAAAAATTGCTGATCTAATAGTCATGCGTGAAAGACTTATCCTTACAATGTAAAATATATTTCGGTTTAAATAACCCGCAAAGGAATGATAAGATATATAATCCCGTAGTATGATAAGAGTTCGTCTAAAGAAACAAACATCCAGACTTTCGGCTCAGTGTTTAAAGTTTAGTTAGGCAACACGCTTAAAAGGTTACCCAAATCGGCAATCACCTGATGACAACCGGTGAACACAATGACCGAAACGTTGTGATATAAAAACCAAAAGATGAGGATAATAGTTCGCGTGTAAGTAATGTAAATAGTGATAACTGATAAATTTTCAAGTTGTTTACTTCTTGACAAGTGTGTAAACAGGGCTCGTCTAGTTTGAAAAAAAAAAAAAAAAAAAAACTGTAAAAGTAGTTAATACGAAAGAAATCTAAACCGGTAAAATTTTAACATTTATATATGGCCGACCTTATGGCCGCGTCTTTCTCCCAATAGTTCAAAGCCCAATTAACATAATTACAAATGCTGGTAGATGTGTTCTTCAGACTTAAAGAATTGACAACAGAAACTTCGACTGGTTCTATGTCATTTATTCAATATCTGAAAGACTTGCGAATTTCCATCTTTTGATCTAGTCAGTCAAAAAAAAAAAAAAAAAAAAAAAAATTTTTTCAGAAGCAAGGCTTTGAAAGATTAGTACAACAAGCCTACATCATCATCTAAGTATTAAATTGAATGTCTAAAGCCTCGGTGAAGTGGATAATATATTCTTAAAAAAAAAAAAAAAAAAAAAAAAAAAAATAATTTTAATCAAGGTCAATGTCGATTTTTTATCAGTAATATATATATATATATATATATATATATATACACAAGAATTAAAAAAGTGGGATGAGGCCAACATTTTGATGGTCACATACAGCTTTCACAATGTCTGTAATGATAGCTTTTAATCAAGTTTTCAAGACATATCAGTTTACAAAAAGAGGATTGATAATCAGCTGGGAAAGATTTCCAGACTGCTTTAAGACAAAAATAACCAAATGAAAATAAACTTGATAAAGTACACTTCCGAAATTAACTAATATTACCGCAAAACAAGGTGAAAAATATTCCCAATCTGTGTGTACAGACGTAAATAATTTTTTTTTAAGTTGAACATAGGTATAACTGAGGAATAAAACGCTAATTTCATATCGAAGTTCGGAACACTGGAGTCAAAATAGGATGGTGTCGCTTAACAACTGAGAATATGGTAGGATTCTACTATCAATTTGATTCCTTTTTGTTTTTCCTAAAACGTTTATCCCGACACTAATGCGAATTATGGTAAAATTTGGTTTAGTTATTCATCGTCTACATACACACACACACATATATAACATTGAAGTCAACACAAAGAGGTGATGGGATGGTATGTTTTTTTTTAGGGAGTAGTAGAGGCTAAATTTTTAATGTCCATAATGTGGTATAAATGTAGCGAAAGGGCTTTGTTTATCAGGAGCTGAATATGAAGATTTTATATATATATATATATATATATATATATACACACACACATACACGAGAGAGAGAGTCTTAAGGTGTGCAATATTTATGGGATAAAGTGTTCATTATCAGAGATAGTGTATGTAAATATAAGGTGATGGGATGGGTATGTTTTTTAGGGAGTAGTACTCATCCTATCGCCTCTGTGCGTTCAATGTTCATTTTTATATTTACATACGCTCTATCTCCGATATTGAGCACTTTATCCCATAAATATAGCACAGCTTAAAACTCTCATATATATATATATATATATATATATATATATGAATGAATAAAATCAATTTCGGTGATATTGTCGATTGGAATTCCTTAAGACATTCTTTTTAAGCTATGTTATTGATCTTTTTAATAATAGAATCAATGTAACAGATATAGACAGGAGGAAATCACTGGCGCCAAATGATACAAACTTTCCGCTTTTTTAGCGTATCTATTCACTTGAAGGTTTATTTGAAAACTGTCGAGAAGAGAGACAACTGAGAAACACGTGGAAATAAGAAACGGGTTCGAAATTTGAACAATATAAAAAGTGGAAGCAGACAGCTTTTTTTTTTTTATGTGAGAATATAAGAGACTACAGAAATGAAAGATGTCGGGAAAAGAAAGTAGAAAGAAAAACAAATCTGTCGAAAGATAGCAACATTTACACACTAGCCATTATAATGTCACCCCCACCCTTATAATAAAATGGCGACACATACATAAATTATAGATATTATATTCACACGAGATCTGCTCAAAGGTAATGCTTCCTATTTATTTCCAGGGAAAGCACAGATATAGAGACTATAATAACAGCGTGGGATAAAAGCAAGTTTTCAACGACAATAGTATTTTCTACTTCCTCAGAGCAGCGTTGACCATTAGGAAACATGTTAGTCTTCGGCCTGAACGTGGTTTGTTAAACAGACCGCCACTACTGAAACCTATTACCTATAATTTAACTGTGTTCACATCCACTATTTGGGCCCCTAAAACGTTGAGCAAAAGCCGATGAATACCAGTGGGTGCAATGTTTTCCGCATGAAAGAGTTCAGTGACACCTGCTTCGTGCATACTTTCATGTCAGACGCAACTGTTACACACACACACACACATATATATATATATATATAAGAGAAATATGTTGTAGTGGTTCCAATGAGAGAAAAGTATGTATATTAAAAAGAATATGAGATACGAGACATTCTCTGTTTGTGTGTTGGTAATCCGAATCATTATTTTTTCTAAATAAATCCACATTACACACAAACAGAGAATGTCTCATATCGAGAATATTTCACATTGAACATGAAGAAAAATTAATTATATGTAGAAATCTCTACTTTTACCTGAAGACGGTCGCGAGACCAGAAACACGTGTCGTAAAATTATGTAAAACAAAGCATAATATTTTTTCTAAATAAATCCACATTACAACCAAAAAACGTTAGCGGCACCTCTCGTCTCTTTAAAATATATATATATATATATATATATATATATATATATATATATATATACGCGCGTGAATTACTGGAAGAATGTACAACTTCTACGGTCATAACACAAGTATCCACCTCTGACGTTTGCTTTACAAAGGATATTGTTTATATGTACAAGAATAGTGACAAAAGAGTCCGTACTATTAGTTCCCATTCGAGAGGTACCACGAAAATGGATGCATTTTTTTTACTAAATGAAAGAAAAAGTACGCCAAACCCTTAAAAATAAACATAATAATTCGAATTGGATAAAATTTTAAGCACATTTATTAAATCAATTATAGACTGAAAAGGTTATTTGATTAGAAAACATTGTAGAAATGTGTTTAGTGGAGGTGTTAGTTACTTATTCATTTCGATAAATCGTACTCCTAAAATTGAGCGCTGATGGCAATTATTTTTTTTTAGTTCTATAAAGACAAATCCCTAAAGATCTTATTTCAGTAAACTTTTTCGCAATATCAAAGCAGCAAATCCGGCAAATTTGACCTGAAACGTGACAAAAGTAATTAAACTAAAAAAAAATAAAATAAATAAAATAAAATAATGCGTGTTGGTGCTTGCATAATTAAATAAGACATTACTTCCTTTCAGAGTTGGCAGGAAAAAGTGTGCAATGATTATTTTTTTTTAAATTTACTTCTAATTTTTCAGTGCGATTTTTAAATTCTTCTGATTGCTGATAAAAGAGATACATGTTTGAAGAATAGAAAAATGTAAAACTTGATGCCATCTTTGTATCAGAAACATTTTTAAAAGAATTATTATTTTACAACTGTTAGATTTTTAGTATGGATGTTCAAAAAGGAAATAATTCTGTACTCGTCACTACCGGAAGAGTAATATGGTATTAGTCCACTATTTTTCTTAGTTTTGTTTTTTCAAATACATCGATACAGGTGTATTTTTTCGCGTGTCTGTATTTGCCTGCCTATTTGGTAAATATCGATTTTTTTTTTAACCAAGCAGTAGCATTAATGCTTGAAAAAAGTTTGCATGATTTTTTGAAGATCTACAAGCCTTTATGCCAATTAAACCTGAAGGAAATCAAAGTGACAGCAATCAATAATTAACACTATCACTTCAAGAACTATCAGTTACACACGCACACTTATGTTAGTAGCAATTTCATTATTTTAATAAATGTTCTTAAATTCAGAATAATCATTTTAAAAATACTTCATTGGGTACAATTATTTTATGACAAAACAGGTAAGGAAATAAAAAGATGAAAGCAAAGAAGTATTACTTCCCTAGTTTTTTTTTGTTGTTTTTTTTTTTTTAAATCTATTTTACACTTATGGAATATAAAAATAAAATTAGTAATAAAACTTAAGTTTCATAAAATGAATTACGTTCTTAAACTACTGATCATATAAGGTTTTTTTTTTTTTTTTTTTTTCTTTAATAAGTCATACTAATTTCTTTATTACTGCACTGCTGGGGGTTTTCTATGACAGCTCTCAGGCTACCGTGCGTAAGTAAACGTTATGTTTTAAGAAAAACGTAAACATATCTTTGACAAAAATCCAGTTAATTAATCTTTAAATTTCCTAATCTAGGAGGAATATTGGATTTTAAAGAGATTTTTAAATTTGTCATTTACATTTTTATTCTATAAATAGCAATTTGAGAAGTGACATGGTGCCAATGTTTTAGAAATGCCTCAAAAGTTCAAAACTTTATATACGGAAATGTATTTCTTTTATAGATTACCTTTAGGCTATTATCAAAACCAAATTTCATTTTCAAAGAATATTTAAATTTAAAATGAGTTTTTCTTTTAAGAAAGTTGGTACCTACTAGATTCAGAATCGTTCAAATTACCAAAACACTAGGCTAGTACTTTATATAGGTGTTCTAATAAAAAAATGTTTTAGTAAAATAGAGAAATATTTAAAAAATATTTTAAAAAAAGAAAAGAAAAATTAAAAAGGAAATTTTATCGCACCATGAGTGTTTTATTTTCTTAAATGTTTCGTAAAACAATTCCAAATCGGAAACGAAAGCGCAAACCTTCATGATTTGGAAAATCAGCATACAAAATCCTACCTTTCACCAGAGTCCGAAACACCAACTACTAACGCTGAAGAGAAAATATGAAAAGTTTCCATACAGATATCAATCTGACAGACTCAAAGTCAAACTATACTAATTCAATACGTTTAGTTACGATATTTATACGTAAAATATATTTAAAAAAAGATTCAAAGGTTGGTAAGAGTCATTTTTCATGAATTCATGCGTGTACAAGTCACTTATAGTTTCCGATTAGAAATATTCCACAGCAAGTAAAAATTGAATAAGGCGTGATACGAACTGATAAAAGAAATTGCGCTTATAAGAGTTAAAAAAAAAAAAAAAAAAAAAGTTTCTATAAAATACGAAAAAATCCCTTTGTCTATTCGTCTTTAAGAAATATTATGCTTAATTATAACGAAAATAAATTTTATGCTTAATATAACGCTAATAAGGAATTTGAGTGAAAAAGAATGATGAAATCCTGGCAGCTTTGATAATCAGGATGAATCTTAACATCATGAAAAAAAAAAAAAAAAAAAAGCATAAAAACGTGTTAAGAATGTAAACAAAAAGTGAGGAAAAAAGAAATCTGAAACGACTGCTGAATGTGTAAACACACGCGCGCATGCGTAAGTGCGAGTCAAATGCTGGCGGGTTCGACAGATACTATTTTGGGCGTTCAATTTTTAAATCTACGACAAACGCACAGACTGGTAGATAGAATTCCTCGCATCCTACCCCCAGGGTATTGAAACAAAGCCATTTCATTTATTTATTAATTCTGACAGATGTACAAAATGCGAAAGATAAATAACCTGGCATCAATATGTCCCAAAAAAACCAATCATGATTATAAAAAAAAAAAAAAAAAAAAAGTTCAATTATCAGACTTTTTTTGTTTTGTTTTGTTTACAAGAGTTCACTTTGTTAGAATAATTTTTAAAGCCTTACAAGACCGGGAGCCATATTTAAAAGTCAATGTACAAATAAATAGCCAAGAACAATGAATAATTCATACTTTTTGGCAAATGTAAAACATTACTTTTTTTTTCTCTTACTATTAATCGTACTAGTTAAAATGGGTATTTTATCGAAGAATTGCATAGATTCTTTATTATTAAAGGAAATTTTAAAAGTTGTATGTCAATGTAATTATACTTATAGAAAATGCCATTAAAATGATTCCGTATTTATCCTTTCATTTTAGGCTTTGTTATAAAAAAAAAAAAAAAAAAAAAAAAAAAAAAAGTATTGGACTGTTATGTAATATCAATTTTTCTATATGGCTGGGAATACCAGGCAATGTCCTCACAGATGAAAAGACTTGAAGCAACAGAAATGTGGTTCTACAGAATGATGCTGCGACGTAGTTTTATAGAAAATGGAAACAAAAAAGGACACTTATACTTAACATCAGAAAGAGTTGAAATTTCTATGGCACATCATGAGGAAAGGGGATTTTGAGAATTTGATACTCACAGGACAGATTGAAGGCAAGGGAGACCAAAGAAAACGGCACATAACCTACCTAATATGCTTGGTTTATCACCAAGCCTAAATGCAAAAAGATTTACAAAAAGAAAAATCAATTGGTGACAAAACAGAAATTATCACTCATTAACAGTATTACATATACAGAATAAGCGGGTCTCATTGAATGAGATTTCGTACACACAAATTTCAAACACAGTAAAAAGGTTCTTTCTTTGGATTGTGTTTTAGCCCGTATCTAACGCCAGCTGAAACACGGGTTTATAGAGTCAAGTGTAGATATGACGCAGCACGTAGCTATGTGCAGAGGGGGCGGACAAGAAAGCAATCTTCTGTGTGTACGAATGTTTGTTTTGACCGTCCACCCTCACTCCACCCATGTTTATATCTCCTTATACGTAGATTCTGTTTAGTTATTCCGTTAATGTCCGAGATAATATCTCGCTCGGTCTAAATATACGAGTTTGTATTTCGGTCAATTTATAAACCATAATACCACATTTCATTAGCAGAAAAATAAATAATAAACCTCTTTAAAAAGGTTCGGGGTTTGAGTCGAATGAAAGTTACAATTAGCAAAAAAATGTTTATCACGTGTCCAAGGTTGTTGCCTATTTCTTGCTGTCTCCGGCGGTTAGTGTTCGAATCTAGGTCGAAAAAAAAAAAAAAAAAAAAAAAAATGATGATTTTTAATGCATACAGGTCTTCCCTACTTGCAAGAATTGATAAAATATTGATAATAGGAGTGGATAGGTCCATCTATCGCCAGGTTCACACTCTTCCCCCGTCTTTTGAAAAGGAGTAGGCGTTATTCGCTTGTTTCCGGTTCCTTCTAAAATCTCATTCTCTTTCACGCCAAGTGTCACCCACCCCTTGCATCTTAGTGGCATTATCACCTTCCATGAGGTGAATTGACTAATATAACTACTATTCATTTGTCGCCTATGGACTTTTGCCACATAAAATTTGGTAAATAACAATAAAAAGTCACAAAACATAAGGAGAACCTCTTCCCTATTTATATAACAGTAGTATCAAGTCAGGTGTCCCTTCAGGACGTGGGTGATCATAGTCCTCTACAGCTTGCTTTTCTTTAATATTTGTGAATCGCCATTAAAGTCTTGAGGGAAATCTATCTATAAAAGGCAGGATATGTGTGTGTGTGTGTGTGTGTGTGTGTGTGTGTGTGTGTGTGTGTGTGTCGAATGCACGGCCGCAATTTTCGACGGATTTGCACCAAAATTTACATGCACATGCTTCAAATTAGCGGAAAGGCCAAGACCGACTTTGAATTTCCCAACTCCCATCGATAGGGGAAATAATCGATTTTTTCATGCTTCTACGGCAGTTTTCATGTAGTTTGCGGCCATTTTCTACTGGCCAGAGTGAGAGCCCATAGCTGGCCGCCACGTACAGGCAGGAAGATTCTATTGGCCAGCGTGTGAGCCAACAGCTGACTGACATGAATGTTAACTAGCATGCAAAAAAAAAAAAAAAAAAAAAAAAAAATCGATAGCTGCATTCATCACAAGTGGGAAAAATTTAAATTTCCATGGCACTTTACTCCAATTGGCTCATTCGCTTGCTTAAACTCAACGTTGGTTCCGATTCCGCAGAACTGGGTTGTGTGTGAAAAAGTATTTGTGGTTAGCATTCTTTTTTCATCCGGTTTTTCCATTTATGAGTCCTTTTTTAAAGCTGATCGTTTTGTGTTCATTTTGTTTAGTTCTTTTTTCGTAACAGATTTAATGTTTAGTATAGAGCTTAGAAAAAATTCGCAGTGTGAGATAGGCAAGAAGTAAGGCATGTAGCAACATCAGCACGGCAAAGGGCACTCCTTTAAAGGCAAGGAAGTGCAAAAATATTTTAAGTCAAATGATAGCGATTGCTGTACGTGTCGTACGATTTTTGAATCAAGCACGGGCAACGCCGGGCCATGATGCTAGTAATGGAATAATTTCCCGTTGCCTTTGTCAACGATTTAGTATTCAGGAGGAGGCACGGTGGAGTTATGGATAGCGACTCAGACTCCAGTCGAATCTATTACATTCACTTATGCGCTAATCAGTCTAGACACACAAAGAGATTCATGTCTTTCCTAAAGGTATTAGTGCGAAGTGAATAGTTTCGGACGGAACTTGAACCTTGCCTGCTGATCTGATTTCCGCGTCGTTAACCATTACACTACCCGCGCACATCCTTAGACATTAACCAATAAAATACTGGGACTTGGATGATATTAATTGGCCTTATGTCTTCAAATGCGATAGTTTCGATAAATTTCATTTATCTCTGCGTGCACCTCAATTATAGCGTTGATAGATAGGGAATTCAGCAAACTTGGACCTTCATGCCCCCCCCAAAAATTGGATTGTTAAAAGGGACGGTTTTTCCTTTGACACCTCTATTATTTTAACTACCTTCACTCCTCAATGTTTATCGTTTCAAAAGGCGATGATTATAACTGTAATAAAACCTAAAGATATGAAAGTGATTTTATACATTTTCTTTCTTGAGAATTCAAAACAAAAATAATATTTATTTAAAAGACTATTGGAATGGATGACCAAAAAAAAAAAAAAAAAAAAAAAAAAGGCTAATTGCCAATCGATTCGAATCCTAAAAAAATGGTAAATAAAAGATTTCCTTGTTGTTGGTTCACATTTAGTAAATGTGAAATTTACGAATAAAAATTGTTTTCCTATTTACGTCTTTATAAATGATAAATACTGCATCGTTTTAATACAATTGTATTCGTTTTTAGAATGTTTTAAACAAAATTATGTTTTGTAAATAAACAATCTAATAGTGTTTAATTATTACAATTCTAATCATCACTTTTTAAATACAAACATTGCCGAGGAGCGAAGGTAATTAAAAATAATAGCGGTGTCAATGGAAAAACCGTTCTTTTAACACAGTGGGCATGAATGTCTAAGTTGGCTGAGAATTCATTCCAATGTGGGTGTTCCAAAAATCCTGTTTCGTTCAACAAATTATCTCCATCTAATTAGGATCACGTTTTAAGTGACAGCCATTATCAACAACAATCAGTAAAAAGATTTTATTCTTAATGCTATATCTCTTTATAACGTAGAAGGTGGTGGGTCTTCACGCTTTCTTTTTCTTTTACTACTTCTAGATCGCCATGATTGTCCATGGGAAAAGATAGTGGAGTAGTTTCCCAAGTTTCTTTCTTCCTAGTTTTTAATTCATAGTTATTCTTCTGAACCGGCAGCTGCTCAGTAGAGTTGAACGCAGTCTCTTAACCTTTTTTACCCTTACTTATGTCACCCTTGAAATAATTTTCATATCTCAAAGAACACCGGCATAAAATTATTATATATATATATTTCATATTTTTTTTAATAATAACCAATGATTTTCCAACAATATCCCGTACAGGTATAGTAAAATTACGAATATAAAATTAAAATTTACTCAACAATGCATTTTTATCACCTTTCTCGTGGAACCCCTAGCGACCTTTTGCGGAACAGCGGTTGAGAAACACTTGTTCCCCACCCCATAACTGAAGTGAGGGACAAAATGGATTCCTGTCTTTACCTGGTGCGAAAGTGACCGCAACAGATTCGGATGGAATTTGAACTCAGCTCGTCGATTTTACTATCCGTGTTGATAATGGTTACGCTCCACGTACATCTAGTTATTTTATACAAATCAGCGAATGCATGCAGTCGCCACCCACCCGAACATAGAATTGAATATCGTATTTTTGTCCCCCATTCCCTCGCCCCGTGTGTAAAATTCTCCCAGCCTAAAAATAACTTGTTAAATCAGAATACTTAATACTGAGGATGTTTATTTGCAACAGCCATGTAGACTGGCAACTTAATGAGGATGCGTCATGAGTTACGGGAACTGAACAGGGTTTTTCTCGTCTTTAATGTGGGATTTCCCAAACAATAAATGAAAACAAATACGCCGGTAAAACAGCAGAAATTAAATAATGACAAGACAGAGATAGGAGAAAAAAAAAAAAAGAACTGCCCCCCGATCATACAATTGATATGCAATCAAAATTTTTATATTTTGAATAAAATTAAACTACCTTCAGCTGTTAATAGTTAGAGCAGTTTCGTTTCAAAAGAATGTTTGTGGGTACACACACAATATATAATTTTTAAGTCTTAGCATGAGAAAAACAAATTCACGGATTTGGACGACCCCCCCCAAAAAAAGAATGAAGGCAAAATCCGTGAAACTTTTCATTTAATAATAGCGAGTTGTTCTTAGTTTAATTTGTAACGTATATAAATGTAGTTATAAATAGCGATGGTAGCAAAACACTGCTCGCGGGTAGTATGTGCCGGCCCTGAGGGATATATATATATTAGATAAAAAGAAAGAACAGTAAGATATATAATCCTGTGTTCTTATAGATATTTTTATAAAATAGTGCTCAATGTAAATTTACACAGCATTAAACCATATTTTAAATCAATTAATATATATAACACACACATCACTATTTTTAGCCATTAAAATTGAATGTTGAAATTATTCACTTTTTAACAAGAAAAATCTCAAGCAGATGTTAAAAATTACTGCCAAATTAAGACAGAATGATCTATGATGACATGTTTCTAATTTGTATTTAGTTACGTTGTATTTATTTTTTATTTTTCTAGTTGAATTGTTTACCTATATTACATATGATCCATTATTGTACATAATTAGGTTACAATAAAATTTGTATTTTATTATTTTATACGAATATTACCTTCTGAAATTTGAGATAGAGTGGGGAGGCGCCGTATCATAGATGCTGAAGTTGTGTCATAAATTAGGGAAGGATCCACGAGTTCCTTACATGGGCCTTTATAAGTACAAGTTTCTCACTTAGCTGATTGATGCTACCTTCAACATCCTGACTCCAGAGTTTCGAAGACGGTACCCGTCCGTCCACTCTTCGGGGGGGGTTATAAGAAACTGACTGCTTATACTTCGATTTTTTTTTTTTTTTTAGATATTGTCTGTTTTCGTACAAAAAACACACACAGAGGGAGGGTGCTGAAAATTTCCCGATTAAACCCACTCCCCCAAAATCGGTTATTCAATGATCAAACATCCAGATAATCATTTTTGGAAAGGGTATAGACCTAGAATTTTTCAGCACCCCCATCACTTTTCAGCACTTCTATCATTAAATATCCTTGCGTCATCGAACGCCTTATTGCGTAATGTTTATCAAATTCGGCTACTAATGAGTAAAATTCTCCTCACAGGGTACCCTATTTGTGTCATTGCGCTAGAAGATTTTTAATATATACGATTTGTTTTTATTATTAAGTATTTTAATTTTGCCTGAATTCTCTACGCTAAAGCATTGTACAATGATAACTTCCTTGGGTTCAATACCTGTTCAAATCAACAGCATTCTGGATAATCGATCTCCAATGAGATCGTCCACAGCATTCTGGATAATCGATCTACAGCGAGATCGTCCACAGCTGTCTAAATCTATCATGTTTTTGTTATACAGACAGTATCTGCACTCCAGGTCTAACCATATTTGTACAGCTTCAGGTAACAGAATTTGTATTCAGAATTTTCTTTCTAGACTTTCACCACCTAAAAGGCAACAAAGCTCAGTCAACCCAGATATTTATCCCATAGCCGGGGAGACAACAGATGGATCCATACCTTTCCCAATGCTATTTGTGCAAAATTGAATCTAATGAACTCAATCGGAATTTGAAATGTACAGCATAAACTGTATTACCAAAAACTTCTAAAAAATAAAAAAAATTTAAATCGTGAAGGTTGTCTGCATACTAAAATTAACGTTTGGCGCCAAAATTTGACCGAATGTCATCCATAATGGAGTCATTTATGACAGCGCTTCTACCAATCAAACATGTCTGTTACTACTTATTGTTTTCAGTTTTTGTAACTTTGAGAACTGTAAAAATGCCAAAAGAGCTTCTGACATCTTAATTGATAATGGAAGAATGGAAAACGAAGCATCTGGCTTTACGTGTTCGTCGTTATCCAAACATCAACAAGTGTTGCTACAGACTAATTTTATTTTCATCGTATTTTTTTGTCACTTTTCTATCGCTGAAGTTGCTGTTTTTCACACTACGGTCGTCAAATAAATATGGATAAACGTAATAGAAACTACTTACAACAATAATTGAACTCGCTCAGTTTATTTTTTCGGAAGATCGACCATTCGTATGTTTAAATGGCGTAACAACAACACCAAAAAAGAAAAAAAAAAAAAAAAAAAAAAAGCAAAGCAGTAACCATTAATCGATATCTGAAAAAATGTTTGAGAGTCAAAATCTGTGCGGAAGATTTTTCCCATAATTGACAGTGCTGAAATAATTACAGAAATGTACGGCTACTTTCGGAAGGATACATAGGTTTAGAGCAGTTTTGCTAGAGAAAAAAAATAACTAAAAGTAAGGAGATTGGGTGAGCTATTCATTCAAGCATACTACCGTATTTCAAAGCCTTTCACCGCAACCACACCAGGTGATGGCGGTTTGGGATCTGGGAACGCTCAAAATCGTTTTATTTTCTCAACAAATTATTGGTAATGGACACTTCACTATTCGTCATCCACATAGCAGGGAAAACATTTGCAATCATTTCTTTTTCAGGAAGCTGTTACCAAGTCTGTAGAGTTACAATGACCAACTGTTCTGAAAGGTCAGTGAACTTTCGTCGACAATCATTATGCAAACCACAAGTTGCTGCAACAAAACGAAGAAAAAAAATGTACAGGCTGGTCCGAAAGTTTTGTCACCCCTGCGTAATATAATTTTCCATTTCAGATGGCTGACACGAGCTCCTACAGTTTTGACACGAGTTCCTACAGTGTGGCAGCGTCAATAAAAGTGAATAAACTGAATCCAGTACATGTGCTTTGTATTACTTACTGTATTGTTCTAATTACTTTTTGGTAGTCGGTGACAAGACTTTCAGACCACCCTGTATTTAAAAGCTTTCCTTCACCATCTTCCATATATTCTCAAGTGATTAAAAAGTTGAATTGAAAGTTTCGTTTAGACTTATATTCGCCCGGCTATAGTTAGTATCACTGTGCATATTAAAATTTCATAATAATGTTGTATACATTATTAGGTGTATTATTATTTTGTCAAATCACGCTTGCCGTAAATCTAGACGAACAAAGAATCAATGATGATCTGATTTGCAGTGGTATTTACATCATAACCCTGTTCTGTCAGTAAAACTTATATTCATTCATAATAATTATGAACCCATTTTCCCCTTATATACAAAAAGGTAATTACGAGAAATATACTGGTTAGTTAATAATTAAAACAAAGATTACTTGTGGTAAGGTTTTGGTATTTGATGTTTACAAAATCTAAGTGTGTGTGCGTACGTAATAGTGATGAAACGATTTCGGCCTTGTCTAACTCCCCAATCAGAGTGAATCTTTGATTAGACAGTGTGTGTATATATATATATATATATATATATATATATATATATATATATACTAGTTTCGAAAAACCCACGAATTTTTGATTTGCCAATAATCAGATCAATCTCGAGGGAAAAAAGGTTTAAAAAAAAAAAAAAAAATCGCACAGATACAGGTTTGAAGCCCAAAGAAAAAACCCCGAAACAACTAACTAACAAAAGAGCTCAACTTTCCCTGACGATCCGTTTAGGTGAAACCAAGGTAGGTTTGTTTATATATGGCTATATATATATATATATATATATATATATATATATATATATGCGTGTGTGTGTGTATGTGTGTACGGATAAAACTTAGGCTCACAAGAGAATCTATTACGTAGAGAGATGATCGAATTGCTTATTTTTATGAAATGAACGAACAAATGGAATGTTATGTTATCGTAAACTTGATAAATTAAACTGCATAATTAAATCAACAGAATGCCACTTGCTTTGTTTATTATTCAGAAAACGATAACAATACAAACCAGTATAAAGTTTGATATTGTACATGTACAATACAGTTGTAAAATTACTTAGAAAGCGATCATCTTATTTTGACGGCCTGGGTAAACTCGTAATTACATTCATCTTCGGCCAGAAATAGTTATGGTGTGGGAGAGGTTGGTCGTCGTTCAAGTCTGTGTAAAAAGGTTAAGATTGTAAATATTGATTTACGCGACAGAATAAACACTCGTTAGAAAGGAGAGAGACAAAATAAAAAGGCGGATGGAGTTGTGGGGGTTGCTAAATTAGATGTTAACTAAGTTTTTAAAATTCCTGATTCTATTTATAGTTCTTATCTAATCCTCTCATAAAAATGAACTTTAAATAAGTTTTTATTTTCCTTTTCACTTGTACTTATTTCTGGAATGAGGCCATTTGACTTTTTTTCGCACATACAGCTTATATAAACGTTTTAGAAACGGTTTCAAAAGAAAAAAAAATATACACAGATTTCTAATTTATTTCGAAAATTAATGACAGCAATAATTTTAGACAACGAACATAGCTCAACTCAATAGCTTTGTCATAGGTTGAACCCAAAATGACAAATAATGGATTCAAGTTGGTTCGCGAATTTGGCGACACTAATTGTGAGTTCAATCCTTGCGTCGGAATAACTGAGCAATACAAAAATAAAAATTATCTCTAGATATGGGCAGTAGAACGAGAACAGTCTACAGATTAGATAAAGGATTCAGTTAGGAATTCCCCAAGAGGTTACCCGGATAGATTTATACCTGATGAGGGCAGGAAGATACAACGGCCGGAACGTTTTGATGAAGACAAGTCCTCATGTAAATAGCGTAAATAAAGACAAATAACCTGATTTGTTCTCAGAAAAAAAATTGAGGGTGCTGAAAACTCCACATCTATGGCACCGTGGATGCACTAACAGTGAATACCAACAAGTGGCACATCGAAACTTCAGGGTGTTGACGATCATGGCCTTTCACAACTTCCTATCCTTTGTAGCCTTTAGTGAAGGCTATCTTTTCACTATCTCTCCTAATCCCTGTTCTGCCAACCATTTACAAAAGCTCGTTAGGTAGCTTATGCAATGATTTCCTTTGACCCTAAGTAGGAGGGAGTGTCAAATTTTCCAAACCCTCTTTCCTCCTGAGCCCTAGTAATTTCAACTGTCTTTCTGATGTTACATATAAATGTCCTTTTTTTATTTCCATTTTTTTCTCAAACTTCGTCGTTGGTCACATA
The DNA here is from genome assembly GCA_903632075.3 of Acanthosepion pharaonis. Taxonomy (NCBI): domain Eukaryota; kingdom Metazoa; phylum Mollusca; class Cephalopoda; order Sepiida; family Sepiidae; genus Acanthosepion; species Acanthosepion pharaonis. Next base: position 1,776,456 of record CAHIKZ030000036.1, read on the forward strand.
TTCAATTCATGTTATTTTCAGCACCCTTCTGTAGAAGAACTTTTCTACTGCTTCAAGTCTCTTAATCTTGTTTCTCCTTAATGCACACTGCTAGGTGAGCGGTCATGTTTACATTGTAACAACAGATCAGGTTCAAACTTCGATCACGTGACCAAAGTAGTACCAACTATGCGCACACATGAGCAGAAGCCAGTGTAACGAACCCAAAGATGTTATAGCGAAAGTGTGGATAATTTTTGTTTGACTTACCCTAGTAAATAAATTTTGATGCTTTATTTAAAAAGTCCTACACATGATATAATAAAGTTACAATAACAACAAAAAAAAAAAACAGCATGTTAAGAAAAACAGAAGTCGGAAATATAACCAGAATTATTCTAAAATACTTCCGGTAAAGAATAACCGATTGGCTGAAAAAGGAAGATTTGTTGATTTCTCTTCGTCCTTTGTTCTCGGACAATCAAAAATAAGAGGGGGTTTGCGAGTAATTTTGCATTTAATTGTCCCCCCCCACCACCCTCAGTATAAACGGCACTTCAATAGTCCCTAGCTGAATTTTGATCTGGCATTCTCACTGCATAATGTTCGATGTCTCTAATATTCACCCTTGAATATCAAGTACACTGACAGGAAAAGAGATTATGCTGAAAAATATTTGATTGATTTGTTTTTTTACAGCTTATCAACCTTTTACAGGTTATTTAAAGTCAGAAAATATTTTCAGATTGTAAGAATTTTGTTGGAGATAAAATTTACTGATGCAAGTCCTACTAATTAATCCATAGCTTGTGGGAGAAGTAGATTTATACTACAGTTTTGAATTGAGAGTATTCCTTCGCCTAGACTGTTCGCCAACCAAGGCTATAGGACCCACTGTCTTACTATTTACCCATATCTGAGGGAGATAAGATGGATTCATACCTTTCACGTAAGTGAATATAATGAACTCAACTGGAATTAGACTTTTCGATCCCGCAATCCGAGCCGCAATCAATTGTGCCTCATTTAACCCATAGCTGGGGGGAATATTTATTTAATTCATACCATTCCCAATGGTATTTGTGCGAAAGTGTATATAACGAATCCGACTGAAACTCTGCCCCCACCCCAATGCCCAACTCCGAGTCGATATATCTATTACACCACCCGCACACCGGACCTTACATCACTTGGTATTCCCAACCGGTCACTAATCTAGGTACTGACCTGAGTCGACGTTGTCTAACTTCGATGATCGTACGAGAACCGAGTTTTCAATGTGGGAAAAAATTTGGTGGGAAACAAGTACTTTTTGTCACCTTTAGGCTCCATACTTATTGATTTACACAGATAGACTAAGGAATATATACACTCATACACGAGAATCTTGAAACATCCAGAATACCTTATGTATAATAATCGGCGAAAGAAAACAAATAAGCAGATACAAGGGAAGAAAATACAGTTAAAATGTAAACGAGGCATAATCACAAGACGGAAAATTCTATCCGGTCGAACTTGATACACGTGGGGTACTTAGTAGTAATAGCTCACGAGAGTAGAATAATTGCAGGGACACAAGAAAGAGGGAAGATAGATACCAGATGCTTAATTGGAATGTTGTTCAGAGAAATGTTCGCAAATTGGCGAATAATACCGACAAGATAAATCTTAACAGAGAAAGAGAGAAACAAAATAGATAAAAAAACGTTTTAGACCAAGTATTGCTACGATATAAATATGAATTCAAATCTATAGACAATGAACAACAAGCAAATCAATACCGATCGATAATGAAATAGGCGCACATCAACGAACGGTGCCATCGCTTTTATTTAGAAAAGGATTCACTTATTACAGGTTGAGAATCCTTTATTCGAAATTATTGGGACCGGAAATGCTTCGGTTTTCAGATTTTGAAATACAGGTTATTTAATTTGTATATAGCATCTATAAAATGGGGGCAGGTTGAGAATGGAACCCAAGCATAAACACGATATCCCTTTTTTACACAGCTTATACATATACCCTGAAGGTAGTTTTATACAACATACCTGAAAGTAGTTTTATATAAAATTTAATAAATTTTGTGTACATACAGATAATGACGCTAATCATGTAATGCTCACACGAATTTTTAAGAGGTAAAATTAAGATTTCACGTAAAAAAATTATGTTTTGTATTTTATGTACGTGTACAGATCTATTTACAAAAATATATGAATGTAGGTTTTTTTTGTTTTTTTTTAATATTTTTACTGAGCACGAAGCACCTGGTAAGTAATCCATAAACGAAGGTGTTATTTTGACGATCGTTAACAAAAAAGTGACACAAACGTAGGCTATGTAGCTGGGCTTTCTGAAATTTTCCATTTGTGGCATGTCATGTCAGTACCTGAAAAACTTTCAGATTTTAGACTCGAGGTTTTCGAATAAAGGATACTCAACCTGTATTCGCTTTTCAGTGCAATGGCAAAATGTAAAATGGGTTTTAAAATAATTTCATAAAATAACATTTAAGCATAAAAGTTACTGAAAGTAGAAATTTCCAAATACGGCCAGTACATTGTGAACTTTATCATTTTTGATGTTATTAAGGGTTAGGTTCTTGTTTTTCATAAAAAGGGCTTCCATCAATTAAATGCTTCTAGTAGTTCGAGAGTATGTATCTCTTTCGTGTTTTAAACGAGTATGTTGCATGTCAAGGCTGGTACATTCCTGTGTTAGTTTTGAGCTCTGATCGGAGAAATGCAGAGTCAGTCGTACATGCAGAGGGTTGCTCTGACAGTAATGTCTCCTATTATGTTGCTCGACAACATCAGGGGTGGTGATTGTTGGTATGATAGCAGAAGTTAACCCTTTCTACCAATAACCAATTTTTTTAACATGGTTACGAATAGCAGCTGAGTGGTAATCTAGTTAATTCATCAGGGCTGATGTAAGGGTTTCATGCCCTCATCCCAAATCTTACTATATCTCAAACTGTCAGAAGGTAGTATTCATATAAAATACAAGTTTAATTGTAGCCTAATTATATACAATAATGGATCATATGCAATATAGGTGAACAATTCAACTAGAAATATGGAAAATAAATACAAGGTTTCTAAATACAAATTAGAGACATGTCATAATACATCATTCCATCATAAATAAATCAATGTTTTGCGGCATTTTTAACTTGAGATTTTGTCAAAAAGTTGAATAATTTTAATACATTGTATTTTTTTTTTTAGCCATAGTATTCAGACTTAACACGAGTAAAACAAATTCACGGATTTGGAAGAAAGAAAGGCCCCAGAAAATGGGGTCAAAATCCACATTTTTCATCCTTTAAATAGCCAGTAACGTATATAAATGCAAGTAGAAATAAAGCAAATGTTAAGATAACGAAATTGACAAAGCTGCCAAGTTCTCCCATCTGCCTCTCCTCCTGGGCCCTGTATATTCATTTCATAGATCGAAATCTTGACTTAATTTTCGGGTATTTCTTCGTTACTAAATCTTTAAAAACGAGTCTTTAAGATCGGAAATAGCTTTTTTTCCAATTCATATTTCTTGTTTACATCCAAGAGAGGGCATGTCGGAATCCAATGTGCGTTAGCATCGTGCACATGTTTAGGGTATTTAAATTTTAAGTACAAAATTTTATGAACCTTTTTTTTTTTATTTGTTCGGTGTTATAGCGTTTATTCTTAATGAAAAAACGTAATAAACGCGAAGATGCTGAAAAGTTAAGTTTATATATATATATATATATATATATATATATATATATATAAACTAAAAAAAAACAAACAAACAAGTAGCCAGTTGATTTTGCCGATGACAAAACAGCAAAAACACACACACATTAACCGTACATTACTTGAGCTAATAATATCTATACGATTTAAATTAGAAATCGTATACTTGAACACTCACATACGCGTTACTTTCCTGCAGTGAAAGTGTTTCGTCTGATACTTTATTTGTGCAAAGTTAAATAATAATAAAATTAAAAAAAAACTGATGTGCTTCAGTCACTTTACATGTCACACGAAGCCAGAATGTGGTATCGAGTTCAAGGAAATACGTATTTATTGAACAAAATAAAAATCCAGTAAAATGTCCTGTTCGTAGACGTACACAACTGTCTAAGTAAAAAAATAAAAAATAAAAAAAATAAAAAAATTATAGAAAAATATTACTATATAAAATTATAGGAAATAAAAAAGTCATAAACTTTTAGGTCTGCTGTGTCTTAAGATAACTTTTAAACTGTATCTCTCATTTCAAAAGTATGCGGTTTCTAAACTCCATCCTAACTCAAACAGGAAGGAGGAGGAAAGAAGGGAACTGTATTTTGAGCGGAGATAACGTTAGGGGTCATATATATATATATATATATAAATATATATATATTTATATATATATATATATACATGTGTGTGTGTCCTCTGTGCGAACAACGTATACAATCATTTTTGAAAGTAAATCCATTAGTTTTAAACTAAAGCCAGGTAGTATAGACTTTGGTTTACTTTATTAGTTGAATAAGGAAGAAAAAACGTGAAGGAAATGTTATTATCCAATAACAAATCCAAAAACAGACAAAAAGAATTTAGGGACGAGGGCGCTTATTTCCTTAATCACTATTTGGCTACATTTTCTTTTATTAATTTTTAATGAAAATGTGTGCAGATCGTAATTTGCACAGAATAAATAAAAATCGATCATTTACAAAAAAAAAAAAAAAAAAAGAAAAAAATTTCCGGAGTGAAAAAAATGTTTTATTATTCTAGACTAGAAAAGAAAAAAAAAAATAAAGAAAATAATTTGATGTTTGCTTAGTTAAGTATTTATTTACGACTTGGAGTGATTTTTTTTTTTAAAAATGTTAAAAACAAAACAGTTTCAAAGACTAATGATTAATGTAATCTACGCTTAGTTTTAGTTTAAAATTTCGATTTTGTAATTTCAAGTTCAAATTTTTTGCCACTAACCTCCTTCACCCCAGGACAACAGAGACGTTGACCGGATGTGGTCATAGACTGTCACCTAGAAAATCTGTCAGAAATGGAAGCCCCTTGCTTTTTAATGGGAATTGGGATGCATTTAAAAGCGGATGAGGGACAATAGAGAGAGACAAAAGATGTGACAGCCGTGGTCGTAAGTGTTAACAAAAAATAAAAAACGTAAATAAGTCATTAAATTAATTTGACAAAATGAAGAGAAAATATGAACAAAAAAAAAAAAAATAATCAAGGAAAAGTTTTTATTTTCAAACAACGAATAAAATAAATCGATTAAAAAGATAAACTTAAATAAAGACAAAAATTATCTATAGTTTCAGCAGATTATGTGTAATTAAGATTTAGGACTCTTAGTTAAAATTATAACTTCAACTAACTAAATAAAATAATAGTTTTTTGGGTTTTTTTTTTTGTTTTTTTACCCCGACACTAATTCGTATATAGTGTTGTGTGTGTGTGGCATATTCAAATTAACCCCAAGCAGTATTATGTTGGTTGGTGCCTCGTAAATTAGTGATGTCCAGTAATGAGTCATGAACATGTACGGATTTTTCCTTTTTTTTTTTTTTCTTTCTTTGTAGACAAGAAAAAAGAAAACTTACCTTCCATATCCCAGGAGTGGAGTGGTTGATTTTGCTGAGTTGGTGTAGATGGCGTCGAGTTAGTGTTGGTGTTAGAGTTTGTCGTATAGTCCTCCCCAATGGATGGGTATCGAAGCAGGGCACCTGCGAGAGACGGCAAAAATACGTCAGTTCGGTAAGATACTCCGGCTCTTCGTCTTCAAATCAACTATAGCTCCTTCTTCGTCAAATACTACCACTACCCCTTTTTTAGGTATTACTACCACCACTACCATTGCTCGTGGTGGCGACAGTGGCTAGGGTGATGGCAAGAAGGCATTTTATCAGTAGCAGCCGAAGTAATGTAAACGCGACAAAATCTTTAGTGTGGGAAAAAATGGGCGGAGTCTAAACGTCGGATAAATTCGGTGGTTTCCGTGTCAGTGAACTGCGTGTGTTCGTGAGCATTTCTATCTGTCTCTGGATGTATTCAGGAGTCTTTGTATTTGTGTGTGAGTGAGTGTGTGTGTGTGTGTGGAAAAACTTTTTAAGCGTTTGAACGTGTTCTTAAAAAAAAGTTTGTATATATGCATGTATGTGTATATGACTTACGTACTGTATGTGTCAAAAAGAATCATCCGAGTCTTGTGATGTAAAACACAACCAAATATATGACAAAAATAGTAAAAACTTATGTTTAATTTCAGAAATTTACACGACTATTATATCTACTACTACTAGATGTAAACAAACAACGATAATAAGATGACAAGAAAAATAACAGTTAAAAAAAATGAAGCCACATTTAAATTATAACAATACATTCATTCGTGAAAATTTAAGGAGATGAACAAATACTGAAATATTAACAAAATCAACAGCATTTATATTTTTTTCTTTTTATGATTAAATTGTTTATTTACATAACGTTCTTTACTTTATAGATCTTAATTTTTAAAAAGTACAGCAGATTGGTGAATGCAAATTTATAGCTGTTAGTGTAATATTTATGATAAAAAAATATAGTTTATGCTAGCAGCTATAGGTTAAAAGTGCTCGGGGATAGAGTATACGTAAATTATAAATAAATTATAAAAGTGAACATTGATGTCAACTCCCAGTGAGACAGTCTGTTTCATGCTTAAACACATTCTTCAGACCAGTGTAGTATTTATAATTTCATTTTGTATTAACAAACTTGGAAAAGGCATGAATTAACTTCTCCCTGTGCTCTGTCGCATTACTAGATATTCAGACAAAAATAGTCTGTCACCGATGTTTGATGAGAGAATATGTAGGTGGGTAAGCACCTGAGCAAATCACTCTCCCATAACTCTCTTACTTAGCAAAGCAATAGCAGCAAAACTTTGCTAGAGTCCACATAACTCAATTAAAATGTGTGCATAAAAGGCTTATTATTGATATATCTTTCATTATAATGATCTTCCAAAGACACTCTTTGTCGTTTTTCTATCTTTTTTCTTCATTATTTCTTTTTCTATCTTTTTCATCTTCATATTTTTGCTTTCTTTCTGTTTTTTCATCTTCATATTTTTTCTTTCTTTTTCTATCTTTTTCATTTTCGTATTTTCTTTCTTTTTCTTTATCCTATCTTGTTCTATCCTTTTATTTTTCATCTTCATATCTTTCGGTTTTCTTCGCCCTATGTTTTTCTTCTTAACTTTTCGGGTTTTTTTCCTAGATAATTTAATTACGTGTGGTTCAAAGAGTCTTATTTTTATGGGATTTCCCTAGTTATTCGTAACCACGGATCAGTAATAACTAATAATGCATCTAGTTCCAAGAGATCCGTGTTCCACATTGTACCTCCCCTTACCTGTAAAAAAAGTAGGGTTAGTGAACACACCCTGATATCTGTGGAAAACGCTAGTAAAACTGAACAATTTTTGCCACCATACTCACGGATGTAAGAAGTCACACTATAAACCCCGACCCTGGATCACATTTGACTTCACATGTAAAGAAATACTTCAAATTTACAATAAATACGTGTGTTTTTTTTTGTTTTTTTTTTTTTTTGTTTTTTTTTTTTTTTTTTTGTAACATGAACGTTTTACAATATTTGTTTATATGGGTTTGTAGATGCTTTTCTGTATGTGTATATATGCGTTTTTGTCTGTGTACCGGCATTTTCGTGTGTGTGTTTAGGTTGTTTTGTTTTTTTTAAGATTTTGAGTGATTTTTGTTTTTTTTGTTTTTTTTTGTTATCGCCTTACAAAATTTTTCTTTTTACTCGAGAGAAAAAAAAGATTATATAATAAAAAAAATGAAAGATATTACTTTATGGAAACGTATAACATTAAAATGCTTGTAAAATCGTTGATTTTCCAAGCGTAGCTTAGATGTGGCACAAGGCCGGAAGTATGGGGCACCCATTGAGGATCGAACTCACAACTCATTCGTAATTGTTCTAGCGAGACAAGCTTGCTTAGCCATTACACCACCTCGAGGTTCCCAAGGGATTTTCCAAATCGTGACACAAGGCTGAAAGCATGGGCACCCTGTGAGGATTGAACTCACTTGTAATGGTTCTAACGAGACATCCTTGCTAACCATTACACCGCCTCGAGGTGCCCTTGTAAAATCATTAATATGCACGTGAGCTTTGAGCAACTTTTAGGCTGACAAGAGAGAGAGAGAGAGAGAGAGAAAAGATAGAAAAAGAAAAAGAATAGTCTATTGGCCAATAATTATAAACTAGATAATTAATTTTATATATTATGTCAGATTTTTTATTATGCAATTTTACTCACAATAAAATTTGGTATCAACCAACCAATGTTGGGAAAAGTTTCAAGCTGTTAAATATTAAAATAACTTTATAGGGACTTAAAGTGGGAGATCGGTTTTCTTTAGTTATTATGCAATAAATTGATCCCTCTTAGAATTAATATACCATATAAGATTTTATTATGCAAGCCAATGTTTTCGTAATAAAATTGGAATCAACCAACAAATGTTGGGAAAAGTTTCAAGATGTACTTATGTTAAATATTAATCTAATTTTCTAATTTACATACGCACACATATCTATCTCTCTATCTCTCTCTCTCTCTCTCTATCTCTCTATATATATATATATATATATATATATAACGCATGACAGACAAGGAAATTCGATCCCCCCCCCCACCAACATTCTTACATTTTTTTTTTTTTTTTGAGGAGCCGAGTTCGAATTCCAGTCGAATCCATTAAATTCACTTACACGCTAATATCCTTGGTTTGAATCCTCTTCTTCTTTCCCCAGCTATGGGTACATAGTTCTATAATTGGATGGCAACTGGTCTACCGCAGAAAGAAATGGAAAAAATCTGCCTCGTCAGTCATGTATCGAAAGATGCATGATCCCCTAAGCGTGTATCACGCGTGGCACATAACTGGCACTGACTGAAGAGAGAGCAAAAATTGTTCGGATTGCCCCAATTTCAGCCACTTCTTTAGTCATTTTCAAATGGCTTTCTTTTCAGGTATTAATAATTTCTTTTCGTTTTGACTGTTTGAGATGTAGTATTTGTACTATTTGAATAGTAGCAACGTTTATTCCGAGTTTCATGAGTTGAGCGTGGCCTGAATACGCACAATTTTTGCCTTCACATACACCCACGAAACGCAAATGTTGGAAAAAACTAATTAAAAAAAAATCAGCAAATTTGCCTGTCATATTCAACGAAACGTTTAAAAGTAGAGTTGCTTCCCAAATATACATTATATATATGTTGCGGGTCTGTTCTCTATTGTTATTAAGTAATAAAGTGATCCCTTTTAAAATTACTATACTATATATGTAAGTGAATAAAAGTTGGTAACATTTTCGGGATCTATTTCAGTTTATAATATCTGTGTTTTGTTTGTTTTGTTTTTTTAAACAAATATTTACATACTCTTTGGTGGTGTGAAATGTTATGATGTTCCAGAAATAAAACATGGGTCGTAAGAAAGATATAATTTTTTACGGCTTATCAACTCTTTATGGGTTATTTAAAGCCGAAACATATTTTGGATTGCAAGAATAATTCTTTTTTAGAATTCTTCTTGGAATAACAATTATTTTTCCAGATACACGTCCTGCTATTTAACCCATAGCTGTGGGGAGGAAAGATGGATTCATACCATTCCCAAGGGTATTTGTGCGTAAGTGAATGTAACGAACCAGACTCAAAAATAAAAAATATATATATATATATATATAACATCAAAAGCGAAACAAGGTATTGTACAATTATTGAGAGATAAAAACAACTACAACGTTGGAAATTACAAAAAGTTAACCAGAGATCACAGAAAGAAAAAAATGAAAACATTATCACGAAAACTGCAAGGAAGTCAGCTTTTCTTAACACTGTGACAAAAAGAAATCTGAGAAAAAATTAAGAAGGGTAATAAATAATAGAATGTTGGATAAAGGCAACAGTTATGTGCCAGGCGTGATACACAGATTTTTTTTTCCCGCAGACGATTGCCATTTCAGTCTGCGGTAGTCCAGTTGCCACCCAAGATTATAGAATTCCGTCTGTCCTGCTATTTACCCATAGCTGGAGGTAGAAGAAGAGGATTCATACTTTTCCCAAGTGTATTAGCACATAAGTGAATGTAATAGATTCGACTGGAATTCGAACTCGGCTCTCCGATTCCTCAATCCGAGCCGCTATCCGTTACTCCACCGTAGCATCACAAAGAGAAATATGTAAGTTGAAATGAGAAGTACATGATTTCTCAACAGTAATTTATAGTGATGACTGTAGAGCTACATTAGACGAAGCCGATGGTTGGACTTCATACACACGATTTGGTGGGTGGGAATGGAGTAATGTTTTTGAGTAGTATCGGAGATAGTAAACTTATAGGTCGCTTCAGAGTTGATGCTGGTGCCAAGATAAATACAGAAAATTATTGTACATTCTTGGACAAGATATTTTCGAGTGATAATGGTCAAATGAAAGAAGCTTTAAGTTAAAGTGTATCTTCCTGCAAGACAATGTTCCATTGCATTCTGAAGAACTGACAATTGCCCACCTTGTCAAAAACTGACTATTGCCTACTTTGTCAAAAACTGTTTCAAAAGATGAATGGAATGGCCTCTAGGCTCTCCAGATAATAATCCAATGGATAACTTATAGTTCATCAAATAAAAGAGATGGACATGAGAATGTACAAACTATATTTAACCGAGATCAATGTCTGAGAAGTCGAAACAGTAAAAAAATAAAATAAAATCAGTATTTAAAAAACTGATGAAGGTGATAGAATGTCAACAGCCTATATTCCTTTTTGTGTGTGTTATGTCTCTTCACAGCGAGAGCTATCATGGCTCTCCACAACTTCCTGTCTTTTGTAGCTCTGAGTAAGGTTTATCTTTTTGTTATCTCTCCTAAATCTTGTTCTGCCAACCATTTACACAAGTTCATTAAGTAGATTATTCTCTGTTTATCCTTTGTTCTTCTTGCCTTCAATATGTGCCGGGAGTGTTAAGTTCTCCAAGCCTTCTTTCCTCATTATAGGCACTAGAAATTTCGGTGAATTTGCAGTTTAAGCCCCGGAAACCTGTTGTAATGAAAATGTCCATTCTGGTGTAAATTTGCATGCTTATTTCGAAAATAACAATAAAAGTTTGCAGAAGAAAACTGTTTAAAAGTTACCGACAATATAATTTCGACCTCTTTCGCGTCGCGGCAACACAACGGCCGACATTACTAGCTTTGTTTACATACGTTTGCCTCGAATAGTAATGCGCGGAAGCCTCACTTGTCTTGATTACTGCGCTGTACGCGAAATTTAATTTAAATTTCGCGCTTAGCGCAGTAATCAAGACGAGTAAGAAGATAAGATCAGTAAAAAAAAACGTTAACTAAGCAAGCTTCCGCGACTTACTACTCGAAGCAAAAGTATGTAAATAACGCCAGTAATGGTAGCCGGGCTAGATGCGAATAAGGCCGAACTTATAATGTCGATCACTCCTAAACGATTTTCTTCCGTAAACTTTTACTGTTATTTTGGAATTAATCAGGGAATTTCACAGCAGAATGGAAATTTTAATTACAGTTACTTTATGCGGTTCTGCAAATTTACCGAAATTTCAACTGTCTTTCTAATTCTAAAAAGTGTCCATTTTCATTCCGTTTTTCTCATACTCTCAAAACCCTTCTGCAGAAACACATTTTGTCTCAAGTCTCTTCTTCATTTCTGAGCAGATTGTCCAGCATTCACTGCCATACAGGAGGACCGATATTGCATAATAGTTCAGGACTCTTTATGTAAAATAATAAAATGATTATTTATTCAGATATATGGGAACTTGTATTAAGTATACGTTTATATGGCTTATATATTACGGATTTATTTATAAGTAAAATAGATTATATTTAATAATTTCACCCCAAGATGCACGGGGTTACTCAGTGTTCGAGAATATGTGAAAAATATACTATTAAGGAGAGAGGACACTAAAAGAACAAGAATTATAAGATAGAAGATAACGATTGACATTGCATTTGAATCTTTGAAGATCAAAGTTGACTGGGAAGCAAGAAGCCGGAAGAGAGTACAACAAGCAAAAAGTGCGATGGAAGAAACTGTTAGCATAGAACTTACGGTTATGTCTAACCAATTCAACTGTAAATTGATGTGACCTTGTCGCCAATCTGGTTCAGCGCTTGAATTCATAAAGTCTAGGTTCCATAGAGGAATAATATTTATATTGAAAATACAAAAATGTGGCTCAAAGCCAAATGTGGGATTGAGAGCATGCTGGTCTGCAATATATCTTATTTTAAACTTAGCTAGCCACAATTACTGGCCCAAACAAATCCACTGTATTCTTTACACCAAAACAACACATTCTTACAATTCTTACTACAGCCACCATAATACCTCAAAGTCCCCATGAAGCCATATCTAGTTCCCATATGCACAAGTTGTCTGTGAGGGGTTGGAGAATAAAAATTAACAATATAGAGGAAAGTTCAGAACGCATAAAAGTATTTATAGAAAAGGCAAAGGAAAGCTACGATACGGCGGTGGGAAAATGACTGAAGCCGAGATGTTAAGCCAGGGCCAATAACATTGCAGATACTCTGAATTGTATCAAGAATCTCCACTTTGCAGTAAACCTGAAGCCTCCAATTATTATCATTAGTGTTAATTAGGACAGGTATTATAAGATGAGACGCACGCGATATATTTCTCATATAAATGTGAATATATTCTAAAACTTTTAATGTCGGAATGCTGTGCTACCCTTGAGGATCCAGATGGATGGAACAAGGGTAGAATCGGTCCTCAGTTGCTTTTAAATATTTAACGATGCGATAGGGGAATTTCTACGGATATTTTATTGTTGTAGAACTCGCCATGAGCGTACTCACTCACTTGACTTAAGAATTAAGATTCATCAGACTATTAAAATAGGAAAACCGTGAAATTTTAAAAGGGAAAATGAAAACCCGCTAGTCGCAGTATATTTATATAAAACCAATGTACAATACATAGAATGCACTTTACACATCATTTTATATTATTCTTTTACTTAGAAAAATAGTAAATGCTATAAATGTCGTATCAGGCCTTCTCTATGGCAGTGAATTCTGAACAATCTTCACAGATGAAGAAGAGACTTGAAACAAAAGAAATGTAGTTCTACAGAAGGTTGCTGAGAATACCATGGGCAGTGGCGATTCTGCGAGGGGGGGGGCAGAAGGGGCCAGTGACCGCCCCCCTTGAATTTTGGCTGGCTCCTCCCCCCCACTTTTCTAAGTTTTGTAGAGGAAAATTCAGAGCAGAAAAATTTCACTGTTCTGCTAGTATTGACGTTAGTATTAACCCTTTGATTTTGTTTTGAAGTAAACCTCTCTTGCGGCCCAACAGCTTGAGAGTAGAAAAGATGGCAAGAATAGATTAGAACTCCACTACTATGAATGAAAAGTTATTACGTTTAATTTAGTGAAGTAACATACTTATACTAAAACTCATTCCTAAGTTGTGTATACCATAGTGGTGTAGCATGAAAATAAAGACGATGCTTGAATTTGCCTCCTACTCCTCCACAGAAAAATTTCGGCCCCCAAGTGCCCCCCCCCCACACACACCCACTTTCAGAGTTCCAGAATCGCCACTGACCATGGACTAAACAAGTGAGCAACAACGACGTTCTAGAGACAACAGCAACAAAAAGGACAGTTAACATCAAGAAGAAACAGTTGAAAATTCTGGGTATCATAATGAGGAAAGAGGGTTTGGAAAGTGTGAAACTCACAGGACATATTGAAGTCAAGAGAGACAGCGGAAAGCAACGCACAGTCTACTTGGTTAACTTGAGCGAATGGATGGCGGAGCAGGGTTTGGAAGAAATAGCAAAAAGACTAAATTTATTAAGAGCTTCAAAGGACAGGAAATTGTGGAGGACCGTGATCGTCAACGTCGTGAAGGGACACAGTACATAGAAGAAGAGCTTTTGTTAACAGGAATTGCATAGAAATCCCACAAATCGTGTGTGTGTGTGTGGAGACTATACGGCTTTCTTTGGCATAGTCGTATTCTATGTGACAGAACGTATGTTTTATGGCCACAAAAAAACAGTTTATTTTTTGCATCTTTCTAAATATTTTTATTATCGTATTTGTTGTGTCTACATTGATTTCAATACTTGGATGTTAATTTTTGTTATGTTTTTCTTTTCTATGCATCTGAACCCTAAAATGGGGTCTCGCTTACTGGTGAAACCTATTTTTATGATTACAATGTGTGAACTATATTATTTATTTCAGTATTATTAGTATATACTTATATATAGCCCAAGGAGAGCCCATAGCGCGAGTATGTCTTGTATACCTCGAAGCTTTCGTACGTGTGTTCTAAATGTGTGCGCATAATAGCCAGACATGTGTGTCTGTGTGAGTGAGAGAGAGAGAGCAAAAAAGAAGAGGGAGTAAGGAGGTAAGGAAATCTGGCTAACCATTGGCTGAACTCCTTAACACATCACAGTGACGTCACAATGATCACGGTCACCTCTGCTGAGAACGCGCGACACCTCCTTCTATTCCCAATACGCATTCTCGTCTCGCGTTTACAATTCCGCCACCATTTCTTTTTTCTTCTTTTTCAATTTTCCTTTATTTGCCCCCTTTTTTTTTTATATTTTACTTATTTACTGTTCTTAATTTCTTTTTTGTTTAGAGTTTCAACTCTTTCTCAACCGTGTACAAGACACATATATCCACAGTCCCCAGCTATATAACTATGTAGGTTGTGTAGTAGAAAAAAAGTTGGCTTTATTTTCTCTGTTATTGCTATATATAGCAGTGTGTACCTATTTCCAAACCAGTCTTTTCTTTCTTTCTTTTTCCACCGTCATACGCTCTACGACTCTCTTACCGTCTGTCTCTCTTATTGTTTATCTTCCCTCTCCTTCATTTCCCTTGTACAGCTTTTACTTTTTATAAACTTTCTCGTACACTTCGTTGTTATTCCAGATCAGCGTTCCCAATAATAACTAGTAGTACGAGATATTAAAACGTTGAGATGCATTTACGCGCTTGTCTTCTTACCGCTATAAGACACACACTTCCGAAACTAGACAAATGGAGCAGCGGATTAGATTTGTAAATCGATCACGTTAATCAAATCCGGACAGAGACAGACAGACAGACACACACACGCACAGACACACATTCTTACATTTATATATTGGGCGCCGGCTGTAGAGCAATAGTCCCATACAGTACACCATTCTCTGGGGAATTCACTCATTACTACTCACTCAGTCTTTCTTTACATTGTACCAAACCTATTTCTTTTCATATCTATGCTATCTATCTTATGTTCATATCTCTATATGTTCATATCTATCTATATGTCCCTATCTATCTATCTATCTATCTATGTTCATATCTGTTTATCTATCTATGTTCATATCTACCCTTCTTCATATCTATGTCTATGTTCATATCTATCTGCCTATGTTCATATCTATCTATCTCTTTTCATATCTATCTATCTCCCTATCTTTATCTATCTTTCATATCTATCTACATATCTATCTTCATATATGTCTATAAGTAAAGTAAAAATGCCTTAAAACTTCGGCATCTGCTAATGCACTCCATTGCACTATACGGACAGTTTTATATCAACATGATTATAGGAAAATCCACGAGAAACAACAATTGAAAATGCTTTTTGTTCCTTTTACGGGTTTCGATTTTTAAATATTCTTCTTTTTGTGGTTGTCATGGACCTCGGGACATGCAATTTGCATTTGATTCCATAACTGCGGCTTGTCAACGATTTGTTTGTTCGAATGCTCATTGTTCAACGTTGCATAAAAACCAAACACAAAAGAAAAATATTTTATTCGCCCAATAAAGTTTTCTTATTTTTGAAGATTTTACAAGAAATATTTCCACTAATTCTGATAACAGTGTATTAATTTAACATTTGTTTTTTTAAGAGGCAAGACAAAGTTTGATTAGAAGTCAAAGAGACTTCGAGTAACATAGGAATAGGATTGTTACCACCGGTTGTTCGTAAACAGATGTTATAAATTTTTAAAATGTTTCTTTTTATATTTATTTGAAGATAAAATTACATACATAATTTATACATTCATTTGGATATTCTTATAAGCACAAATAATGTTAATTTAACAAATAGAAATTTATATTATAATATTAAATATATCGTTCTCCATACAGAAAAAAAATATTTGTTCTCTTTTTTCAAGATTTAATACATTTTTAGTAATGCCCAGGTCTCAGTTTTGCCGGATTAATAAAAAAAAAATTACATATGTACAAAGATAACACTGATAGAAAGATGTACAAAGATAAAACTGAACCATTACTTTTATAATATTGTCGAATTATCCATTCTGCCAGATCAGCAGAAGCCATGAAATAGCAATTGAATAATACGCTTTTGATCCCCTAACCATGTATATGTCATTTTAAAATCATTAGGGCTACTACGAGAAACTTTAATTAACAAAATATTTCTCATATTAAATACTTTCATGTTTCAGTGCTCCGATGTCAGTCAATTATGTGCCATGCGTGATGCACGCTTAGGCGATCATAAATCGAAAGATACATGATTGACGAGACAGTAGGTTGCCATTTCTTTCTGGGGGGTGAGAAGAAGAGGATCCCAAGGGTAATTAACACGTAAGTGAATGTAATGGATTTGACTGGAATTCGAACTCTGCTCTCCGATTCCTCAATCCGTGTCTCCGTGCTTTATGTAAAATGAACAAGAGTTTGTCTTCATAGAGCTCAGCTCGTTTGAAAATGTCTAAGCTATTACCTATATGCAAACGTTTTAGCAGCAACAAAAATGGGTAACGCATGAAGCCAGAAGAGATTTAGTTTGGTTTACGGTATATCAACCTCGATGGGTTATTTAATGCCGACAATATTTTTATTGCTTATAATATTTTCTTTTTTTTTCCAAACCATGTATTGCTAGCAATAATTTTTTTCCTTCAAATATGTATTGCTGGCATTTTTTCCCCAAAATGTATTACTGGTATTAAAAACTATGTTTACACTTTCAAAGTGTTTTGACCCCAGTTTGGGGGTTAACTATTTGCCCATAGCTGGGACCCTAACAGGTGCTACCACCCCGGGTCAGTGTGAACCTGGGAACATCAAAATTAAGAGGTGGTTTTACGATCTTCAAAACCTCCTAATCCGATGCCTTGTTGTCGTATGTACTTTACCGTCTTACCCAGGACGCGGATGTAGTTTATCGTCTTACCCGGGACGCGGATGTAGTTTATCGTCTTACCCGGGACGCGGATGTAGTTTATCGTCTTACCCAAGACGCGGATGTAGTTTATCGTCTTACTCAGGACGCCTCATCTGGGTGGGTTGGGGTCTTACCCTTCTACAGATGTGCAGTCGAGGTATTCTGAAACCCCCAACCGACAGGGCTAACCAGGAGAAAAAATAATAATATAATTAAGATGTTAATTTTCCACAATACCTTAAACAAAAGGCTTGGAAGGAAACTTCCATCATTACTAGAAAGCGCGATAAGAAGTGTAATTTCTTTAAAAACTGATTTAAGAAATAGAATTTTTAAATTTCAACCGATAACTGATTTAAGAAATAGAATTTTTAAATTTCAACCGTTAATGAATGTTTCAAAGAATGGTAAACGGCTAATCTCACCATTCTTTGGTTTGGTTCGTTTTTTTATGTTTTATCAACCAAAGAAAGTCAGAAAATATTTTTAGATTGTGAGATTGGTTTTATAGATAATAATAGTTTAGTGATACAAGTCCTACAAATTACTCTTTCCCAAGATTTGCGGGTAAGTGGATATAACGAACCCAACAGGAATTGGAACTCTGCTCTCCGATTAACAATTGATAGTTCCCTCTACGCAAGACGCCAGTAGTCCTCTGGTGGCAGCCACCCGCAGGCCATCGGCGGGCCAACGATGGACCACTAGCGGTTCGCAAGGGGTAACAGTGCCGAGACAAACACGCCAGCAGTCCGACAGCGAACCGCCAGCTGTAAACGCTAGTGGCATGCAGCCCAGTGGCAGATTTTTAATTGTAAAATTTAATTTTAAAAAATATTATCAGTCTAAAACTTAGTTTGAGGAAACAAAAAAAAAAAAAAATGCGCGAATGCTTCTCTAATCACTACAATCTTAACCTGTTCAAGTCTAGAGCTAGCCTTTCTTCCACCCCTCCATATCCCCATGAACTGTGCCTCTTACTCTGTAACCCTCTACCTCGAGTGGCTCTTGGGCCTTGAATATCATTGTAAAAAGTGAAAGCGAACTTTATGCAGGAGAGACTGGGTTCTATAGCCTTGGGTGGCAACCGGGAAGGAAACATCTGAATTCGACAGCCTTGAAAGGGTTGGGCTCCGTTAAGCTATCTAGCCCAAGGCACGTCACTTCTACTGCGGTTGCATTACACGTGGTACTCCTACGACCCTGATAAGTTACGGGACTCATGGTTATGATATAAAAAAAAAAATCCGTATTCATTGCCATAATTTTTTTTTCATCGATTCATTGATTTGTTTTATACGGCTTATCAGCTCTTTGCAGGTTATTTAAAGCCAGAATATGTTTTTAGATTGTAAAAATCTTTTTATAGATAATAATAGTTTAGTGATACAAGTCTTACTAATTACTCTTTCCCAAGGTTATTTGCGCGTAAATGAATATAACGAAGCCAACAGGAATTGAAACTAGGCTCTGCGATTAATAATTTCGAACCATTATCCATTAGACCACCCGCACATCCAAGCTTACAGTACCAGGTATTTCCAAGCGGTCACCCATCTAAATATTGACCAGGCTCGATGTTGCGTAACTTCGTTGCTCGTACAAGAACAGGTGTTTCAATATGATGTGGCCGTATGCCCATCTTTCTTGAGGCTTTTGGTTGGCTAAGCAATGGCGATAATGACGCAATATTTTTATACAATAGTTCACTCTAGGATGCCCTCCAGAATCAGAACTTGCTATTTCCGGTTGGCCTACGCATGTGTAGTGTGTTCGTAAATTTGTCCACATTAAAACCTGTGTTCTGTCTAAAAGTAGAAAAAATGCATAATGAAGAATTGATATATATATATATATATATATATATATATATATATATATATATATATATAAACCTTAATTTTATTAAGGTTTATAATAATTTATAATTTTATTTATTTATTAAGGTTTATAATAATTTTATTAAGGTTTATTAATAATTTAACCTTATTGTTGTCGACAACAACAATTCACCTGCAAGATCTAAATTACAGAGAACCAATATTATGTATTAATGTACATATCCCTTCAGGAACTGCTTTCATCAATAATTATATTGTACTATAACGCCTATCAAGAAGACACACATTACACCTCTCTGACCATAGCTCAATTAGGACCCATTTAAACACACACTGAAACATATCAAACCCTATCCGCAACAAAGTTGTAGAAAATACAAGTATAATAGCCTAATCCACACGTATAAAAAAGTAAAAATAATGGAAGCATTATTTATAAATAAAAAGAAAAGACCAACATTCAATAAACACAAACTATGAACAAGGCTACAATGTGCTGACCGTGTTTGAAAAATTAAAAAATCATTCCGATCACATATATAACAATCTACACATTCAGTTAAAAACAAAAATACAAATCACCTTTGATAATATCTAATAGAATAGCCGAAAGTGCTCAGATATATAGAACACTTAGACACTTTTTACACTCATGTCCACGACAGAAATATGAACACAAGAAAAAGTTAAATAAAAATTTTAATCGCAGTACCTTGTCAGTCGTCTTTAATGAAACTTGCATTAAAGAGGGATTGCTGCCTAAATACACAATTCTTTAACTCCCTCTCTCTCAATATATATATTATTAACATGAGGGCACCTCGAGGTGGTGTAATGGTTAGCAAGCTTGTCTCACTAGAACAATTACCCCATACTTTCGGCCTTGTGCCACATCTAAGCTATGCTTGGAAAATCACTATATATTATTAACATTATTTTTAGTGGATTTTTTTTATTTTATGAAAACAATAACAACCAGTCTAAAATGAGAAAAGCTACTAAAATTTGTTCCACCGACAGGAATCGAGCCTGTTTCCCTTTTTGTTTTTCTACCATTTCAGCCAGGGAGCCAGTCTGATTGGGCAGGGCTTCAATTACCGTATTTGTCGGTCTACTGAACGCGGATTTTTAAAAAAATGCACAAAAAATTACCCTGCATCCAATACAGCAGAGTCATATATGAAAAGGACATGAAGACAAGGAAAAAAGTGGTGTTTATTAGAAATCGGTTCCTAGTTTCAGAGTTTAACACTGAAACTAGGAATCCTGGAAGTGAACAAACAGGGCATCAATAAAAATTCATCCAGTAAAATGAAATTAAGAGATTTATGGAACTGCACAATATTTTTCTTCTTGTTTTGTAGAAATACCAGACTTTATAGAAATATTTGCTTTGATGGTATATTGCTGCTTGCTTTGTGTGCGTTTTTGTTGATATACAGGTATTGGAATTTGCTTTTCTGCATCTATAGTATGGGACTTTATTTAACAATAGGTACCAAGTTTCTGTTTGTTTGTTTTTTTTTTTTTTGTTTTGCCTATTACCATATGTACCAGTGTTTCGTGATACCAGTAGATTTCTTTGTAGCTATTATGAATTTACTGTATGTGCAGATGTTGCTCCCTGAAAAACAACGGAAACAATTTTACATAAATCAATGATGAAATGTACTAAAATTCTTCATTTCCAAAAAATGTGGTAAGTAAACCTTACCTCACCTTTTAATAGAATTTTTTTTAAAGAAGTACCAACGACGTTGTTTTTTTTTCCAACTGAATACTTAAAATGAAAAAAAAAAAACAATCCTAAAAATAATTTTAAAATATTTTCTTATTTATTAATAACACAACGCCTGTGGATGTGTACAAAAATATGATTTACGTTTATAACCTTTTGATTCAATTAGACAAACCTGATAGAAAAAAAAAAGAACGAGACTGTAAGCAAATTTGCGTCACGTAATCAAATCCAATTCCCGATAAGAACGGTGCTTATCATAACGTTTCGGCCGTTCTGCCCTCTGGTCTTCGTCAGGTGTCTGGAACCTTTAAGGAATTTCGAACTGAGCCGTTCATTTAATTTACAGGTAGGCTGTTCTCGTTCTGCTATCTATGTCTGGGAATATCTCATCTTATTTAAGGTTGCTCGGTTATTGTAACACGGCAACAAAGTTGGTTCGTGAATTCTGGTGATATAGTAATTCAGAGTTCAATCCTTGGGCCGAATAGTACAGACTTAGACTCAATGGAAACAAGGCAAACAATAAGTAGTGGATTCAGTTTGAAATTCCATGAAGAAAGGTTACCCCGATCGACAGGCAGCTGAAGAAAACTGGATAGCATGACAGTCGAAACGTTGTAATAGCAACAACAAAGGTAGGGACATCAGTCCGAATATAAATAATGTAAATAATGACAACTCTTTATTCCAGAAATTCAGAGCTTTTTTCTCTTTTTTTTTTTAAACTAAAGTTCACCTAATACAAGGCCCAAAAGCCACTCAAGGTAGAAGGTTACCATGTTGAGTTATATTAGCGTAGGAAAGGACAAGCGTTAGGAGTATAGAAATGAAGTAGACTTTAGAAGGAACCAGAAACCCAGGAAACAAGATATAAACCTCCAACGGCGAAGTAATGGGTAGCGGCTCGGATTGAGGAATCGGAGAGCCGAGTTCGAATGCCAGTCAAATCCATTACATTCACTTATGTGCTAATACCCTTAGGAAAGGCATGAATCCTCTTCTCTCCCAGCTTTGGGTAAATAGCAGGACAGACCGGGTTCTATAGTCTTAGATGGCAACTGGTCTACCGCAGAAAGAAATGGCAACCTACTGCGGGAGACAAGGTATTGTAACTATTTCTCTCGGTGGATAAAAGCGTTGGTTGAAGTAATCCAAAAATTGACTTGACTCAGAGTTGTGAGTTCAATACCTGGCCACTGCAGAAGGGACAAAAACTTGGAAAGTTGAATTACTAAAGGGAATTAACTGAAACAGATACGCAAAAAGGTATATGGAATTTGAACAATATTCACTTGTGAACTAAAAGTATTCGGTTCGAAATTCCAACGTACATCACCTGAGGAAGACCGGGGCGTACAGCGACCGAAACGTCGTGAATATGGCAATAAAGATGAGAACAGCAGTCTGAATTATGTAAATAAATGCTTTCTCATTTTCTTATCAAACTGCTAGCCGAAAGTTGTCAACTATAAGACGATTTCATATCCAGAATGCCCCAGCTCTAAGATAAAAAGGTGCTTCTTCGTTACCCTGACTATTCTTTTACGAGGATTGCTGAAAAGTTATTCGCCCAAACAAGAATCTTTTCCACAAAAAAAAAAAAAATGTGATGTTTGATCAATATGTCATATTTTGAAAATGCATCATCTTGTAAGCCTCGGAAATACTTCAGACGAGTCCAGGCTGAATTTTGAGATAGGTTTTATGGTCAGAATGTTAAACCCATCTCGCCTACAAATAGCCTAAGTTCGAATCTCACCATAGACGATTTTACTAGGAGGTAACTTCTTGATAATATCAGCCTGGGAAGGCGATACCAGTGTCTGGTGGCGTTGAGAAGTGACTAAAAACAATACCACGGGTTGACCTAAGCAGTGAGAGTGAAATTTGGTAGGTAAAATTATCCCGAAGCCGTCGGTGGTTGTGATAGCACAAAGGCACAGGTCATCGTGATCGAGGGTTTGAGCGTACTAACATTGTTTAACTACTGATCACGCCGAATTATGTGCTTTCTCCCAGAAAATTTAACTAAACTCCGGTCAGCATAGATGCAGTATAAGCCACAAGTTAGCTCTGTGGTTATTAAAGTAACACAAATATGACTGAGCATGTGCCTACAACAGGGATTAGCTGGCCACCCACGCTGACGGGCATGCTCGGAAACAAGCAACCAAAAATTTATGCCTGCATATGTCTTTACCTGTCTTAGTGACCTTGGGAAGTACTTTCCGAGAGAGGGGACCCCCTCCCCTTATTACGCCTGATTTAACTATTAGTTTATTTGCCACCGAATATATTTTGTATATATCAATGCTTTTTCACGTGTCTGTTCGAAGAAAATTTAATATTCCGAACCAAACACGACTAAATTAAACATAAGTGTGTGAAGGTCGACGTACGTAAATAAATTTAGATAAATAAACAAGATGGACTTTAAAAGATACTATCCGATGGTTAGGGTGCTAAAATAAGTCGACTGAGATGACAAGTAATTTTCAATTCTCGCATAGAAGCTCGATTGACCGGATTGTGTTCAGAAATGTGTTGACTGTCGGCTGTCCCAAACAAAAGACGCTATGCCACACAGGATCAAGCTTATATAAGCATCTTAAACCAAGAGATGTGATTGGTTGTAGATTAGTGACGTCAATTTTGGTTTTCCGGTGTCTGCCACGCTCATACAGACAAAATCAGATACAGACCTTGTTGCGCGCATATAGACACATACATACATCACGTTAGGTACTAATGCTACAATCATAATTAATTATATATTGCTTTATTTTAAAATATTATAAACGAGATTTGCTACAGCAATGACTACACTTATTACTACAACTTTTATTAATAGTAATTATTACATCATCGAGATTGTTACACGTTATATGATGATATTATTTTAATATGGAGAATAAAGATTATACTTTGCCGTTTTGAGTATTATCAGCTTTTGGTATGTTCATTCATCTATACTTCAGTTTTCCCATAAAATGCTCGTAAATTTAAGCTGGTTTTCATCTTATGAAGTTACAAAGTAACCAACTGATTTTTGTACAGAGTAGATAGGTATCAGATGTCTGCTTTATAAATAAATGTATTTTTAAGTTTAAATACAAAGCAATAATATTTTTTACAAAATCCAGTTAAATAATCATTAAATTAGTTAATTTTCACCTCATCGTATATTTCTATAATAACTATTTTTAATTGCAAAATTTAATTAAACAATATTATTTGCCTAAAATTTACTTTGAGGAAACAAAACGAATGCTTCCCTAATCACTGCAATCTTAACCTGTTCAAATCTAGGGCTAGCCTTTATCTTCTCTTCATATCCTCATAAACTGTGCTCTTACTTTGTAACCCTCTACCTCGAGTGGCTCTTGGGCCTCGAACATCATTGTAAAAAGAAAGCGAACTTTATGCTGTTTCTCGCAATTAAAAAATGAAAATTTTTAATTTTCTGTATGATGTTGGCGTAATGGATTGCAGCTCGGATTGGGGAAACGGAGAACAGAGTTCGAATTACAGTCGGTTTCATTACATTCATTTATTTGCTAATACTCTTATGAAAGGTATAAATCCATCTCTCTTTTTTTTTTTTTTTTTTTTTTTTTTTTTTACACTCCCCAAGCTATGGGTAAGTAGCAGGCAGACTGGGCTCTATAGCCTTGGGTAGCAAGTGGACTACGAGAAGGCAAACTGAATTCAAACCAGCCTGGAGAGAGTTGGGCGATCTCAAGCTATCTTGCTCAAGACACACCACATCTACTGCGGCTGTAGTATATGCGATACCCCTAGGATTCTAATGTGTTACGGGACTCGTGATTATGATCATGATATTAAAAAAAAAAGTCCGTATTCAATTTTATAATATCGATTGATTGATTGATTCGTTTTCTACAGCTTATCAAATCTTTGCAGGTTATTTAAAACCAGGAAATATTTTCAGATTGTAAGATTTAAAAAAAAATAATAATAATGGTTTTAGAATGATACAAGTGTTACTAATTAACCCCTAATTAATTCGTTCCTTTATTCAGCTGTATAATATGTGTTTCGCCAGATCTATATACAGTTATGAATTCAAAGGTATAGAACCCTGTCTGTCCTGCTATTTACCCATAGCTGGGGTGGGGGAGATGGATTCACACCTTTTCACAAGGGTATTTGTGTGTAAGTGAATATAACGCACCTGACTGAAATTTGAACTCGGCTCTCCGAGCCATTATTCATTACACCACCCGTACACCCAATCTTACAGTACGTGGTATTCCCAAACGGTCATCTAGGTCGGCGTTGCTTAACTTCGATGACTTTACGAAAACCGGTGTTTCAAACTCGTATAGCTGTAAGCTCTATAGTTTGTAATGCTTTTGGGATATCTACTGAGTTGAGTTGAGCAACACATACCATTTTATATAGACATACTTTGGGGGTTATGCAAATAAAATATGAAGGGTCTGTTTGGCATGAGCAAAAACATGGCGGGATATGATTAGTGCATTGCAAAGCAACGGACACTGGTTTATACACACGCAGATAGAGAGAGAGAGGAGAGAGAGAGAGAGAGAGAGAAAGAGTAATTGTATCTTTTTTATCATCAAGAAAAATATTTTAATTATTAGGTTGGTGCAAAAATAATGACGTAATAATATCGTTTTTTGACGTTAAAACATACGTCAAAAAAAACGACATTATTGCGTCATTATTTTTGCACCAACCTAATATATATTTTATTGTTAACTGCCAATAACGTGATAACTTTCTCGTGACGCCGGCCACGAGTTAACTCGTTTATGTGTTCTTGCCATCGAGGCTACAACTACGAGTTATTTCGTTGTTTGTAACTCAAATAACCTGTACCTGGCGTCGTACTGACAACTAAAAATGAAGCTTTTATGGGAAAAATTTATTGAAAATATAACAGCACATAAACGAAACATTAAAAACTTTATTGCTTAAGTTGTCTGTCATAAAATTGGCGTTTGAAGTCAGATTTCATAATTGACCTTCTGGTAGCCAACGTGTTAAACAGTTTTATACATTATTTTCTGTTTTAAAAGTTCGACGCCCAGATAATTACTGCTTTGAAAATTTCCATTTCCGTCATTAATACTTTAAAATAATTTACTTCCAATACTGCTGAAATGCAAGTCTGACGTCTTTAATTTTGATTGCTTCATTTATTTTATTTTCTTTCTTTTCCTTTTAAGAAAATGAGAGATAAAGTCACTTATTTTATAGCTAAGTCATCTGACCATCTATTGGCTGACAGGATTCTTGTGAAATCTATCTCGCACATTAACGCCAGCTGACCATTGCCCGGTTCTGCTCACTGTTCGAATATCAAATTGTCCAAAACAATTTCCCCGACTATACGAATCTGTATACTACACTATTATTTACAGTATATGCAAACATCGATAAAAATACTTTATTACACGGATACTTAAATACACGTAACTTAATCACGTCTTATCTTCACCGAACTTAATATTGACGTATACCTTATGGGATCAAGCAACGCTGTCGAATATACGATATTTTTGAGAGAGAGAGAGAATGAGTGATAGATGGATTCTTTTTGTTGACCTGCTATTTCTCCCAAGAAGAAAATAGAAGGGAAAAGTTTATAAACTAATTCATTCAAAGAATACTTGTAATTAAACTTTCTGTGAAAGACATTCTATCTTTTCTCTGCTCCCCCAACCATGGTTTAAATAGCAGATACTCGGGTTTTTAGCCTTGGATGGCAGCCAGTATAAGAGAAAGAAATTTGAAGCATCGTAGAGAAAGCAACGGGAAAACATTCAGCTGTCATTCCCAAGAATCCATGGCAATTAGCAAATAATAAAGAAATATAATTTGGGACGAGCCACTATTGCCTATGCGCTAAAGAGACATGATATTAAAAAAAAAAACATTCGTAAGTAAATGCAGAGGCCAAAAACACTCATTTTTTTTTTTTAAACTTTCCGTTTTTTATATATTTATCTACTAAATGCAGCTTAGTCCAACAAAAAATTGAAGTAAGATTATGTTCCACCAATTATCTGATTTTGTTTAAGATAAGCTTTATAACAATCTGCACGGATAACAGCCTTCAGTCAGTTATGTGCCATGTGTGATACACGTTTAGGCAATCATGTATCTTTCGATACATGACTGACGAGGCAGATTTTTTCCCGCAGTATGTTGTCATTTCTTTCTGCAGTAGACCAGTTGCCATCCAAGGCTATAGAACCCAGTCTGTCCTCCTATTTACCCATGGGAGAAGAAGAGGATTCATACCTTTCCCAAGTGTATTAACACGTAAGTGAATGTAATGGATTCAACTGGAATTCGAACTCGGCCCTCCGATTCCTCAATCCGAGCCGCTATCCATTACAACAATTATTCAAGTACTACATACCATAATATAATGACTGTATTTATTCGACTCTCCCTCCACAGTGACGGGATGTGACATGAGGTCGTTTTTAATGTGGGATGCTCAAACGTGTACATATGTGCCAAGGACAAAAATGCCCAGTACCTACGACTACTCTCACGTTGGTTTGGGTATCTACACTTTAGTGTCATCATGGAGATGGAATCTCCAGAACCAGGCTTTTCTAAAAGCTTTTCCGTGAATTGTCCGAAGACAGAAACATAAGAGAGGCGTGAAGAATAGATACTATACTTGGTATTTACTCGCCCCACACCACCCGGTGATGGGACGGTATATGGCACAAGGCCGGTTTAAAGTGAGGAGCCAAAGCGCGTGTACACGGACCAAAACCAAAAGTTGCGCTGGCCTCGATATTCCATCGCTCCTCCCACTTTGGCGCAACGAGGGAGGTGCTATCGCAGCTTTGGAATCACCGGGATCAGGCATCCTTCATTTATTTGAGAGATGAAATCTGGTTTGTTCGCCCGAAGTCAGATACGACACTTTGATCTCAGTCCGAATGTTTTCCGGTCCTCACTACATGTCTCGCGATTAGAATAATGTTCCACGCTCATCTCGGTAAATCTCCATCTTCCTGCATGCTTTTTTTTTCTGAATTGACATCCTGCTCTGTTCTCTTGCCTCGCTATTGACTCTTGCTTCTATCCTTATCGAATCAAATTTACTTGAGCTTGGACATCGATGCTCTATTTTAGTCACCGCATCCTCTCCAAATAAGCTTTTTGATCGTAGTTACAGGACTTTGAATTTAACCAAAGCACAAAATAAAATTTAAAAATAGCATTCTAGAATCATATAAACACTATGACCACCAATCAATTTGTTTGGGTGGGAGCCACAGTTTTTAGTTCTTAGTCAAATATTGATATACGATTGTTTCTTCCTCTCTTGTCTAAAGTTTGGCTTTAGTGTACGACTTTTCCCTTGTTGAAATATTCCATCAATGACTTTTTATTTTATTATGAATTTAAATATTATGAATCAATCTAGAATTTTTATATATATATATTTATATATATATTATATCATATATCTATAAAAATGGTGCGATGGATAAATTGTCGGACCTCGTCCATTTTTAATATATATATATATGGTGCGATGGATGGATATATATATGGTGCGATGGATAAATTGCCGTTTAAATTACGCAAAAATGAAAATTGCTGGCGGATAGAACTGCGTCATGGTGCTCTTTTTCTCGCAGACGGTGCCCAACTGACCCTACTATACTGTGCAGTCGACAAAATCAAAAACAAACAACGCACATGCGGGAAATTAAAAATATAATATGGCGACAAATTACCCATCGTACCTATATACATTTTGCACACACACACATATATATATATAAGTGAACATAGAAGTCAACACTTAGAGGCGACAGTCTGTTTCATGCTATATGCAATCGTCAGGTGGCCTGACGATTGCATATAGCATGAAATAGAAGTCAACACTTAGAGGCGACAGTCTATGTTCACTTTTATATTTACACATGCTCTATCTCTGATATTGAGCACTATTCCATAAATATAGCACACCTTAAGACTATATTTCTTTATTTATATATATATATATATATATATATATATATATATATATATGCAGACAGAGAGAGGGAGTGGGGGGAGGAGACAAATATTTGTATTTTTAATTTATTGTATTTCCAACTAATAAATAAACATACTTTTCATATAATTAACTGTACACAGATGCATAATAACTAAAAATGCATAGAAAGAAAACAAAAAAAAATGATTTAATAGAAATAAATCCCATTTATCCATTTTAAAGAGTGAAAAAAGTATTCGCACACTGCAAATTTTAGATTTTTAAACTTTTAAATAATTTAATACTCTAGATTATTCAAGTGAAATATTTTGAATGCTCCAATAATGTTATCAGTAGTTATTTTTTGCCGAAAAAATACAAACAGAACATTCTGTCATTGATATTCGTGCAAGAAGGTTATCATCATTGCAAGAGCTAAAGAATTGACAAATTCAAAAAAAAGAACTGATTGTTATGCTCTGGAAAGAAGGTAAAATTTATATGAAAATCTCAGACAACCTGAATATTCCATTTACTAGCATTAGTTCATTTATTACAAGGTATAAAAAACTCAAAACTGTTGAAAACCAAAGAACAGGTGCTCCACGGAAGACTTCTTCAAGATCTTTGAGGCAATTAATGCATCAAATTAAACAAAATCCAATGGGTTTTCGTCAAGAGTTGCAGGATGATTTGCTTTCATCAGGTATCTGTGTCACTAAACGGGCAATAAGCAATGAAATTCATAGAAACAATCTAAAGTCACGCTTCTTTCGGAAAACTCCACGGCTATTAAAAAGACACGGAGATGCCAAGTTGAAATTCATTCGTCAAGATAAGGATAATAAAAAATCGTATTGGGAAAGAGTATTACGGACAGACTAAACCAAAATTGAGTTGTTTGGACGTAATTTTAGAAATCACGTATGAACGAAAGGTGGTGATGCCTTCAAACAAAAGAACACAGTCCCAACAGTGAAATTTGGTGGTGGCAGCATCATGGTTTGGGAATATTTTTCTGCAAAAGGTACTGGCAATATATCAGTAATAGATGGTAGAATGAACGCCACTGCATATCAAAATATTTTGGAAGCAAATTTAATGATTTCGGTTAAAAATCTTGATCTTCCTACTGATTGGATCTTCCAACAAGATAATAATCCTAAGCACACTGCATAATCTACGAAGAAAATAATATAAATATCCTGAAATGGCCAAGTCAGTCCCCAAATTTAAACCCAATCGAGTATCTTTGGCATTATTTGAAAATTCAAATCCAATGGAGAGCTCCAACAAACATCCCGGATCTGAAGACCATATGCGAAAAAGAATGGAACAAATTACCAACTAAAATTTGCAAATCATTAATTGAAAACTACAAAAAGAGGTTAGTTGCTGTAGAAGTGAATAATGGCCATTCTACAAAGCATCAAATGAAGATTATGTATTCTTTTTTGTATTGTATGAATACTTTTTTCGCCCATTAAAATGGATAAATGGCATTTATTTCTATTAAATCATTTTTTTTGTTTTCTATGCATATTTAGTTATTATGCATCTGTGTGCAGTTAATTATATGAAAATTATGTTTATTCATTAGTTGGAAATACAATAAATCAAAAAATGTGTGTGTATGAATATTTGTTCCTCCCACTGTATATAGTAAACAAAGATTGTCTATGTATGCTTCTTATATGTAAATATAACAGGTCGGTAAAAGAAATTCGAGCGATAAAAACATCAAAAATAATAATATTGATGATAAGACTAATAATATTTATTGTATATTTGTAGGCCTTTTGAGCAAATGGAAGTATGATGCAATCGAGACAAGAAATAAAGAAAAATGAAGGGGAACATTTTTTTTTTCTAAGGAAATAAAACGGTAGAAATTACAACTTCATTTTTTATTTTTCGTTTCGATTTTTAACATCATGCTTTCATTTGGTCAAAAGGCCTACTAACATGCAATACTTGTCTGGACCCCGATGAGCGAAACATCGGTCTTTGATAAGTATTGCAAACATTTTGCACTTCTGAAATCGTGATAGATAGATAGATAGATAGAAAACATAAAAGGAAAAAGGATAACTGAAAAATCGATACGTTAATATATTTTCTGAATTTTGTTCTTTCTTTATTATATTCAATAGACTTTTATCTATCAAATTATCTAACTACAAAGCTATATATACATATAACCTACCACTCTCTCACACTTAGTATATATACGGGTGTGCGTGTGTTTGTGTATATATACTCGCATGTGTATGTATACATCAATAAAAAAGGACGATTAGCAAAGTCATAAAGATCGCCATTGCTTCCATGCCTGAATGAACTGAAAGAGGATCTGATATTTCGTGCCGCGAAAACTTACACCGATAATTTTGAGTGAAACTCATTGGAAAATCACTCTATAAGTAATCACAGAGAAAGAAAAAAATAAACGTCGCCACGCTCGACTTGTTTTAGATTACAAAAGTTATGAGATGAGACATTACTATATCTGATTAATATCTCTGGAAAATATCTTCATTTTTGTTGTTTTATGGTAATTTTTTCTGTGAGATGTCTTTTTTAATTGACATTAGCTGTACCATCTTGACTGAAAAATTAATTCGTGCACCAATAGAACTATTTCCTAATTCACAGATATACACATGTATGCCATCGCACATACAATTATATATGTGTGTGTGTGTGTATATATATATATATATATATATATATATATATATATATATATATATATCCCAAAATTTATATATATATATATATATAGAAATTTGGGTATATGATCCTGACAGAGTTATAAATTATCGGCAATTGGAAATACGTTCATGAAAGTATACTATTTCCAAAAACCATCCGACTATGTATTTCACCGATAAGGCTTGATCGGATCAAAGGCGAGAAAAAATGAGATGCGTCGGTCTGCATTAGTGTATGTTTAAAATAATTAAATCTTTTTCCAATTGTCAATAATATATATATATATATATATATATATATATATATATATATATATTATTTTAATACCTATACTCTGGAGGTGTGGAAAAAAAAATGGATAATACAATTTGTGAATAAAATATATTTGAACAAACCGCTACCAGGGAAAACAATTCAAAAAAAAAAAAAAAAAAAAAAGACTAAAGACATCCGTGTATTGGTCGAAAATAATCTATCAGCACCGCAATTCCTAGTCAAAAAAAAAAAAAACACCGACAGAGTAAATTAAGTAAAAATGTAAAAGTTCTCAATACACTAAGTAGAGTAAAATCTAAAAAACCTAGTGAGCCAGAACCTACTTACCAAGGTTTCACCTAACGGAGGATCTTCTGGGTACTGGTTACTCTTCTATTGTCCCCGATCCTACATAAGGCTTTTTGTTTTCAAATTCTTTCCCACCCAGTAACCCATCTTGTCTTAGTGGCTTCACTGCCTTACTGGGGTGAATTCGATTATATATATATATATATATATATATATATATCAACGAATCCAAATGTATTGTTCTACCCAACAACACCATCACGATTACAATTAAAAGAGTTTATCTAAACGTAACATAAATTTGTCACTACGAAGTCGAAAACAATAAAAGACTTAATATAAAACAACATAATAAGTTAAAACTTGAAGGACGAATTTACTCTATTAATAATTGTCAGAAGAAATACATGGGAAATACCTCAAGGAATTTAAATAAACCATTATATGAACACAAAAGGACTCTTTTACAAAACAACACATTAAACGCATGAGCTCCTCACCGTAACGAGACTAACCAGAATTTTCATTTAAACAATGCTACTCTAATTAAGAGAGAAAAACAGTTTACTAAGACGAAAATGTTTAGAAAGTGCTTTAATCGCTAGTTAATTTGCGTCCAGGATCCTATAACCTTTCTTGGCTGATCTTCTGTTATCGCAATGTGGGATATTTAATACCAAAAGTGATGGAAACATAAACAAAAAGAATCTAAATGAAATCGGATAGATTATAGACCCAAAAAGACATATATTAAATTAAAATAAACGAAAAAAAATTCTTAACGTACCCTTTTCTTCATGCGCGTGTGTAGTCGCATTAACGTAAATATATATATATATATATATATATATATATATATATATATATATAAGGGAGAGGTTATAAATGTTCCAACGAGAGAAAAATGTATATTTTAAAGAGTAGAGAGAAGACGCAAAAGATTTTGGTTATAATGTGGATTTTAAAAATATATATACTTTATTTTCCATATTTTTGCTTCACGTGTTTCGGGTCTTTCGACCTTCATCAGGCGAAGAGTGGTTATTTCCACATATTATTTAATGGAATTAATTTTTCCTTATTTTTTCCGATATTTAACGATTGTTTTTTGTGTGTAGTAGTAATCCAAATTTTCTTGCATGTGAGAAAATATTCTTCTGTTTAAGGGTTAATAAAACAATTAGAATTGATCAGAGAAAGAGCGAAGGAAGGGGGTCTTTGTTCTTAGCTTTTTATGACCACTGTATCTTTTTAAACCTGTCTCCATTTTGGGGTATTGTGCGTACGTTTTTGCTAGTATGTGTATACATATTCCTTCTCCATACACGCACACGCATATATATATCATTTGAACATTCAACTGGAATACAATTCCGCTACACGCAGACAACCGTTGATTTGTTTTATGCATTGCCCCAGATGCTTTAGACAGAGCCACATTACTATATTATTCTAAAGTAATGGATGTTTATCTATCAATTCAACAGATTTTTTATCATTTAAACGTTATTTTTAATGTATATTCATATTCGAGTAGATGCTCCATTTATTTTATAAACACTATATTGATTTATTTTCGTCCACCGGCTGGAATATTCGAGAAATCTTATTAAAGTAAAATATGCATTCTCTAGCAGAATTCAAACCTGGTTCACACTGGACAGAGGAAACCATCGTTAGATCAGACGTGCCTTAGCCGACTCGGTTCCAGAACAACCTTACCAGTCAATCTTAGTTTCGAATCCTGCTGGAGAGAGCATATTTTTCTAGTTAAAATAAAAAGCTTTAATGTTTATAGTTTTATAAAGTCATGATTAAAAGTGTAATAAAACTTAAACATATGATGAAAGTAAATTCATACATTTTTGTTCTTGAGAATTGACAATATAAATAATAAACAGTATTTATTTATTAGATAGTTTGTTTACACTATATATTATATTATTGGGATTATTGGCAAAATATCGGCGAATTGCCACTTGATTCGAACTTTATAAAATGGTAAATAAAAAGGATTTCCTTATAGTTAGTTCACATATTTTTATAATTTAGTAAATATTTATAAATTTATGAATAAAAATTGTTTTCATATTTATTTCTTTATAAATTAATAAATGATAAATATTGCATTAGTTTTGATTTTATTAGGTTTTAGAATGTTGTAAATCTAAAATTATTCTTGTAAATAATCTAATAGTGTTTATATTTTTTTTTTAAATTCTCAAGCACAAAAAACTATATATAAATTTATTTTTATCACATGTTTAGGCTTTATTGCAATTCTAACCATCGATTTTTAAAACAATAAACATTGCCGAGGAGTAAAGGTAGTTAAAATAATAGCGGTGTCAAGGGAAAAAACCGCCTTTTGACACTACGATTTTTTTTGATTTTTTTTTTTGAGTAATTTCACGTCTACTTATCATCTCTCAGTTACATCTCTGTCTTTGGGCAGAGTGCGCTCAGGGGCTTCTCTGTTAAAG
This sequence comes from Acanthosepion pharaonis, assembly GCA_903632075.3. Taxonomy (NCBI): domain Eukaryota; kingdom Metazoa; phylum Mollusca; class Cephalopoda; order Sepiida; family Sepiidae; genus Acanthosepion; species Acanthosepion pharaonis. Next base: position 1,811,119 of record CAHIKZ030000036.1, read on the forward strand.
GACAGAGGGGCAACTGAGAAAATTATACTGATAGGTGCCCAGCCCTGGGGAACAGCTGCCCGGGGCCGCGCCCTCCCATTGCACCAGAGGGAGGGATCGGTGCTTACATCGAGGCCAGCGCAACCGACGGTTGCGGGGGCTGTGGGCAATTTTTGTCCTTGTCCCGGGCGCACGCGCTCGGAATCCCACCTAAAAAAGACCTTGTGTCACATCTCGTCCAAGTGGGGGTAAGGATTTAATACCACGAAGGTTAAAGATTGTCTTACTTTGTTTCTTGTTATATTTGTGTTTGTTATATATGTAATACTTGTGTGAATTGCGAACACACGACCTTAGAGAAAGACTATATAATAAGCTTGATAGAAAAAAAAACATACAAAGAACACAGTTATCTTTTTGTATATTTCTTGAAATATGGAAAAAAAAAAAAGAAAAAAAAAAACAGTTAAAGAGGAACCAGAGTGCTGATGAAATTGTTTTGAAAAGATCCCACTGAAAATAAAATTAAACCCATCTTTTCATATTTGAATTTTTGAAATTTAAAAATTCATTTTTTTAATATTGAAATTTAATCCGATTTTTTTAAAATAAAACCTTTTTAAATTTTAATTATCCTATAAAACAGAGATCCCCAACCACCGGACCGCGGATCATTTGCTATCGGGCCGCAAAGAAATAATTTGTTAAAAATTATATAATAGATAAATTGAATATTGGACTTTAATTTAAAAAGATTTTAAATATTCAATATTGATCTACTCAGTGCAATCATAACTGTAAGTACATTTTACAATTAATCTATATTTTTATTTATTTGTAATTATTTTCAACTAATTTTCTAATCCCAACTAATTTTCAGATTCTACATTATGCTGAGTTGATATTTATGTGATAATAGTGTAATAGGTATTAATTCAGGTAAACTAAGCACGTAAGGGTGTGGTCGGGCTGGGACCCAGACATGAGAGCCTAAAGATTATACACTTTATCTTCCCTTTAATAAATTACTATTTTTATTATTGCCATCTTTATCGAAATGCACTTAAATTACACATATATGCCACTACCGGTCCGCAGAAAGATTGCCAGGCATAAAGCCGGTCGTTGGGATAAAAAAAGGTTGGAGACCATTGCTATAAAAGGTAAAAAGGACACTCAATACAATATATAAGAGAATTAAGGACTAAATGATATATCAATATTTTAAATGGGATGTTTGAAAAGCCTTCGTTACTAATGCCGTGACAATGTCACGCATTACTAACGGAAGGTTTAATGAAAATATCTATCTTTTAAAATCTTATTTGTGTTGAGTCGTTGACCGAGTTTATCTGTTAACTTCAACACTCTAAACACGACGTCAGCTAAGGTCAAGCAGCCACACAATATAACAGACAGTTATCCTACATTAATTGCCCATTGCGAAGCGTTATCCTTACATTGTCAAATTGTCTCACGTATAGAAACACAGACCTGTTAAAAAGAACTTTCTCGGGAAAAGTAAACATATTGGTGAACCCAAGTAGAGGAATGTGTGTGGTGTAAATTACACACAAGAGGGTGAATTTGCATACAGCAGAAGAGTAAAGCGTAACATTATTGTTCAGTTTATCTTCGTTTATTTTTAGCGTGAGAGAAGATTTGTCTTCGTACCATGTCGCATCAGGGACTTAGGCGATCATGGCCCGCCACAAAGACCTTTTCTTTATTATTTATGAATTACCATGACCTCTTAGGAAATATAGCGGAGTGGTCTCCTCACGCATCAATTTCTTCATTACTATTTTAATAAATTTAAATGCTAGTGTGGAATTTATCAACCTTTTTTTTTATTATTGATGTTTATGCTTTCTGACTTTCAAAAACAAAGAAAAACATGGCCATTTTCAAGAAGCTGGCTATCATAACATAATTGTTCTGAGCTTTCCTCTTTGGTACCTTTACTGCCAATCTAGTACTACATTTAAATTCGTAAAATTAAATGTAGTACTAGATTGGCAGTTAGGTCTCATTTCTCTCGCACTTCTCGCTTGTGGAACTCTCTTCCGGCTTCTTGCTTTCCAGTCAATTTTGATCTTCAAAAATTTAAATGTAATGTCAATCGTCATCTTAATTCATATTCTTTTATTGTCTGCTCTCCTTAATAATATTTCTTTTCTTTTTTTCAGATTCAGTCACACTCGGTAAACCTTTGCGTCTTAATCACCTTATATATAGTGAAATGATTCAAAAATATTTGAGACGCAATTGTTGGCAACTTGCGTCATGAGTACGGCGTATTTTATTTTTTTGTCACATTAGAAACTACGATGTTAATGTTCTCGTTAAGCCTGAAAAAGAAATGAGAACGTTAAGATTTTGCGCATGCTACGTAACATTACGTTAGGTCACTTTTTGTTTGTTTTTTTTTGGGGTTTTTTTTTTTTTTGTTTTTTATAGTCGTCAGCAAAAGGAACAGCCCACGATGCAAGCTACGAATGGCAGGCGTCAGAATCAAATAAGTAGAGAAATTTATCGAGGAAGAAGACGAAAAATGTGACACAGAAATTCGAAGGTGCATTGAAATAATGAAAGATGCCTTTTGAAAATTAATCAAAGTAATAGACAAATTTCGTCAGAAAAAAAAGAAAAGAGTCCTGAATAGTTATGCAATATCAATCATTCTTTATGACCGTGAATGTAGAGCAATTTCCTCACAGATGAAGAGGAAACTTGTATGAACGGAGAGGTGGTTCTACAAAATTATACTAAGAATACCATCGACGGAACTTATGAACTATAAGGAAGTTTTAAGGATTTTTAAAAAAAAAAATCATTTTACTTCATGCAACTTAGATGCAACGGATTACTGAGAGAGAAAGAAACAGAAAATATTACTGAAAATAAAAAACAAAGAAAACAGGATTTAAAACAGAAAAAGACGTTGCACCCTTACTTTTATAAGAGATAGATCAAACCGAAAATGGAGTACTGTTGCCATATTTGGGCGGAAGCTGCTCGCCACTCACTTTCCAGTCTTAATAGAGTTCAAAATCGATTCCGAATCCTTGTTGGAGAAGAATTATTTTCAATCCTTCACCCTCTCACTCACAGGCGGGATGTGGCGAGTCTCTCACGCTCCTCTCACTTGTTCCATGGAAAGTGTTCGGACGAACTACATTCCTTGGTTCCGCAAGCTCTAACCTTCATGGCTAAGACCCGCCATGCCGCTTACATCAGAGCAAACCACCCACATTCCCTCCGTATACCATCGGGGAGAAGCAAGTTCCAGTCAAACAGCTTCTTCCCGCGAACCACCGCCCTGTGGAAGAGACTCCCAAGAGAATGTTTCCCCATTCACTATAAGCTTTTCAAGTCTAGTTTTAACAGCTATCTTCCCCTCTTAGCTATATAAACTACCCCTTAACGTAACCCTCTACCTCAACTGCCCCCAGGCCTTGTAAAAGAAAAATAATTTTTTGAAGATCATAATTGGCTGGAAAGCAAGAAGCTGGAAGAGAATTACCAAAGAAAAAACAAACAAAAGGAACACTTATAACAAAAAGCAGGAAGACACTGTTGAAAGATCTCAAGCACATAATGAGAAAAGAGGGCTTGGAAAATTTGACGCTCATAGTACATATTGAAAGCAAGAGGGGGTGAGAGAAACAGCGAGTAACCGACCTGACGAGATGGTGTAAATGATTGGCAGAACGAGGACTAGAAGTGATAATAAATAGGCAAATATTATCTAGAGCTAAGAGGGATAGGAAGATGTGGAGAGTCATGATTTCTCACTTGCTAAAAGGACACGGCGCATAAAAGAAAAATGAATCTACAAAGGAATAGGGATAATGTTTACATTAAGAAACACGAGATTTCAAACAGAATTTGTATATTTACGCGCTCCTTATTATGTTTACACTGTCGTCACGTGGTTAAATGATTTAAAATTTGGCGCCATAATTCTTTGTAGTGTCTTCCTTATTTTACATCATAGTAAGTAATTAGTTTGTTATTATTGCTTTGTGCTTACGGCCACATCACGTTGAAAAACCGGTTTCAATGTTAAGCAACGTCAAACCTGGTCAGTAACTAGATGGGTGACATCTTGAGAATACCAGGTGCTGTATGGTCGGACGTGTGGGTGATGGAATGGATAATAGCTCAGAATTGTTAATCGGAAAGCCGAGTTCCAATTCTGGTTAGGTTCGTTATATTCACATAAGCGCAAATAACCTTCGGAAAGGTATGAAACTACCTCTTCTTCACCAGCTATGGGTTTAGTAAGACTTGTATCACTAAACTCATATTATATAAAAATAAAATAAAATTCTTACAATCTAAAAATATTTTCTGGCTTTAAGTAACCTGCAAAAGGTTGATAAGTCGTAGAAAATGAATAAATCAATTATTATTGCTTGGTTTGGCCATGTAATATCAGATTTAACCCCCAAAATTCCCCCAAAGCATAATTTATACAAGCACGGTGCTATAAAATAAAGGATCGAGGTGGGGGGGGTAAATTCAGATGATAAAAGTGGAGGGGGCTAAGTCAGATATTACGTTTTAAAGGGTTTAGATTCTCTATAATAATTTTGTTTAGATTTTAAATACTTTTTTTGCTTTTCGCTTCTAATAGCATACGTATTCTACTTTTTGGATGAATCTTAATTTATAAGTTAATGATTACATAAACTTATGTAAAGTTCTTCGACAATGAAATATCCGTAGAAATCCCTCCATGTTAAATATATGAGCTTAACAACTTTAACAAAATATTGCAATACTAATCATATGTATGAATGTTCGTCGTTATTTTAAGTGGGTACAAATGAAAAGATTTTGTTGGTTGGTTAGTTGATTTTGTTTAGCGACATATCAACACCTCTATGGGTTATTTTATGTCGAAATGTAAATATTTTGTACGTAATTTTATGCTTTCAACTACAGATATTTCGTACATAATTCTAGTGGCATTAACGGCATTGTTTGGGATGAAGTGATTAAAAAATATATTGAATTTGTGTATTTTTGTATGTTTGTGTTTACAAAAAGAACATGCGGTACTCGGAAGCAGCAGCAAATCTGGGTTAAGAAAGAAAAACAAATGTGAGTTTGTTTTTCTTTTTTATCGAGAATTCAACTTTGAGTTTAACAAGGAAATGTCCCTATCACTTACAAAGAACCACAGTATGTATACACATATGTACATAATTTCAGAAAATTTAACAATGTTTAATTTCACTTCCATGGCGACTTTCCTTTTCTTCAAAGCAACACCAACAGAAGAGGTTACACTACACCTGGAAGCCATTATGAACGGCAATAAGTTTCCACAAACACAACACAAATGAAAGAGAGTGGATGCACAATAGTCCAATATGGCGTACAACCAGTAACTGGCCCACGCTGCCTTATGGTGATTTTCTAAACATGGTTTAGATGTGGCACAAGGACGAAAGTATGGGACACCAAGTAAACATGGAACTCACTATTCAGTCGTAACTGATCTAGAGACACGAATTTGCTAACCATTACACCATGTCGTAGTGCCCTACGTCGACTTATATACGAGACAAACGGTATATGTAGAAGCAAGATTAATGGAGATTGCGCCATGACCACAAATAGTCGTGGATCAGGAGTGTCATAACCCGGGTACTTGCTGCATATTTTTATCTCTATATATTTTGGGTGAATTTTATCCTTGTGAAAATTTACTTCCAAACCTGTGGGAAGCGCAGTATGCAGTTAAGGCAAAACAAACTGAAACATCGATTTATAGTTTTAAAATCTAATTTTTCTTGCAGTTATTTTCCCAAAATGTTTTCTGAAAGAAACAACAGGTGTGGTATTGGTTGGTTGGTGCTACCACTGATCAGCATACGGCTAGGAGTAGACGTTATATCTTGCTACGTAAGAGAGTTCCAATGGTACTTGTCCGACTTGTACTGTTGACATCTCTCACTTGCGAATGTCTTCGAGCAGAGCGCATCTCGGTCGTCTCTGTCTGCGCGCAGAGCGCATCTCGGTCGTCTCTGTCTGCGCGCAGAGCGCATCTCTGTCTGCGCGCAGAGCGCATCTCGGTCGTCTCTGTCTGCGCGCAGAGCGCATCTCGGTCGTCTCTGTCTGCGCGCAGAGCGCATCTCGGTCGTCTCTGTCTGCGCGCAGAGCGCATCTGTCTGCGCGAAAAATCTCGGTCGTCTCTGTCTGCGCGCAGAGCGCATCTCGGTCGTGAAAGAGCGCATCTCGGTCGCTGCCTGCGCGCAGGCCATGGCCTCATTGAACGCATCTCGGTCGTCTCTGGGCGCGCGCATCGAAAATAGCAGGGTGTCCGGTCCCGGAAATACTGCCCGAGGCCATGGCCTCATTGAACTAAAATGGTTGCTGGCCATCGCAAAGGGCTGGAATATTGGCTTTGGATAATTTAGGGCCCTGGCTCGGGTGTACGCGCTCGGGTGCCCCAAACGAAATCGACCCTGTGTCACATCACGTCACCGTAGGGAGACGAGTAAATATATGTTGATTGTTCTCGTCGTACTGTTAACATCTCTCAGTTGCATCTCCATTTTCGGGAAAAGCGCAACACAGTTGTGTCTATCTACGGACATAGCACAAGTGAAAAAAATATTGAGAGGTTCCCGGTCTTGGGGAACAGCTGTCCGCGGCAGTACCCCTTCATTGCACTAAAGAGGGGGGTGGTAGAAAAACTGATGCCAGCGTAACCGACGTTTGCGGGGGGTGGGCTTTTTTTGGCTCTGGCGCCACACATTAAACCGACCTTGTGTCACATTCCGTCACTGTGGGCGGACTAGTAAATTTATGATGATCATACAGTTGCCAGTGATATGAGCAATGTTTCATATCACTGGCAGACAGAGGTGTTCTCTCCTCTCTCAACAATATTGCTCAAGCACTAGGGGATCATGCCCGCAAGCAGTACCTCTCGCCTTCGGGAGAGGATTGGGTTTATTGCTCTGCGCTTGAAGCGCCACCAAATTGAAGAAAGGGGCTTGAGAACTTTTCTACGTTATTGCCGACAAATCTACAATAAAATCGACCTTGTGTCACATTTTGTTGCGACGTGGGCGCACGGCAAAATGTCATGGTCTTGGACTCTAGAACCAGTAATGACGACACACAACTTCAATCTCTACTTGGAATATCATAAAATGTTTTTCAATTCTTTAGATTGGATTGTTTTACTAATGTTCACTCAATACAAGGCCTAAGATCCACTCAAGGTAGAAGGTTACTGTGTGGAGTTGTATGAGCGTAAGAAAGGGCAAGAAGTGAAGTTATTGGGGCTATGCAGGAAAAATAACGGCTGACTCTAGACCTGAAGAGGTCAAGATTTAATTCATGAATAAAATTTCAGAGCTCTGTCAGAGACGTCAGAAGTATAAAGTTGAAGGAGACTGTAGAAGGAACCGGAAACCCAATCCTAAACGCGAAACAAGGGATAAACCTCTACTCGTTTTCAAAAGACGAGAAAGGTGTGTGAGCCAGACGATAGGCGAACCTATTTACTTCTATTATTAGGTTGGTGCAAAAATAATGACATAATAATGTCGTTTTTTGACGTATTTTTTAACGTCAAAAAACGACATTCTTACGTCATTATTTTTGCACCAACCTAATAGATGATTTAACTTTCAAACTAGAATTTTCATTAAAATAAACACTAATTGTTCCATAAGTTTTTGACGCTTTCTCTTATGACGCTTTGAGAAATGGAGATTTTCTTAAAACGTTGATCATCAATTAAATTTAATAAAACGAAAAATAATTAATACAGATTGGTATATTCACATAAAGAAAGGCATAAACAGTCTTTATATAATATTTTTTTTAAACATTTCACCCCAAGCAAGATACTAAAGACATTACTAAGTGTTAGAGAATATGAGAAAGAAAAATACTATCAAGGAGAGAGAAAAATAAAAGAACAGAAATCAGAAGATAACGATTGACATTGCATTTAATTTTTGAAGATTAAAGTTGATTGGGAAGCAAGAAGCCAGTTGAGAGTTCCATAAACGAAAAGTGTGAGAGAAGAAACTATTAGCATAGAACTTACGGTTACATCAAGCCATTTCAAGTGTAAAATGATGAGGGCTTGCTGGTACTGCGCTTAAATTCATAAGGCCTAGGTACTATAGAGAAAAGTTCATCAGAACAACTACCATGAAAGTATTTATAGAAAAGACGCATGGAAATTACGTTATGGCGGCGGGAAAGTGAAGCTGAGATGCAAGTCGAAGGCCAATAATATTGCAGATTCTGCTTTGAATTCATTCAGTGTGATTACCTTTAAATTTATAGAGAATTCTATAAACTAATTAGTAAATGCTCAAGATATTTAAGCCAGAGAACAATTTTTCGTTTATGTGACAAGAATTTGGAACTTTTTCTAATTAATTTATAGGTTATTGTCGCTCCAGTTATTGATTGAACTCAATTTTGACAAAAATTCTGATGACCTTACAAATACTTTAAATTCTGGAAATTTTCGTAATTTGTTAGGAATCATTAAGTTGTATTATTTATGTAAAGAAAAACTATATATATATAAAATATATATATATATATATATATAATAGCTGGACACTCGTATTCGTGGATACCCGTCTACTAGGGCGGCTAGACTGCTCTGTGGTTTATACTGCAAATATGCTGAGCAGACCTTAGTTACAGTTTCTGGGAATTAGCTTGTTATCTAGCGTGATCATTATTGTGAACAAAATCAGCACTCTCCTCGGTCACGATGACTTTTGACATGCAAAGGTTCCGTCTACCCAATTTCACTCACAAGGCTTGTGTGAACCCGTGGTATCGTTTTCAGACACTTTCCAAAAGTACCGCACGCTGGGATCGACCCCTCCAGTCCGATAATATAAGGAAGTTTCCTTCCTGGTGAGATTCGAACCCAGGTCTCATGATCAGAATGCGAACATTCTAACCACGTACTATATATATATATATATATATATATAATGTCATCCACAGACAGACTGTTTCGCTGTTTACAGCTCATCAGTGCGGCTAGACATCCGTTTACCTCTAGCTAGGATCGAAACCCGACTGAATGTCAGTCGGAGCTTCTAACCACTAAGCCGTCGGCGCACGGTAGGAATGGAGGTAGATTTTTAGCGTATTTACTTTTGTAAACATGCCCAGTGAGTGACAGTGACTCAATTCGCTTACAAAGACAGAGCGGACACTTAGGTCAACACCGAGTGGCAAAAATCAGTTCATGTTTGAACGCAATCTTTAGTCCTAATTATATTTACAAATGCTCTGTCCCGGATATTGGCTTTTATCCACAAATATAGAATACCTTAAAACTATATTTTATTATTATAATATATATATATATATATATAATGTAACCCGGATATAAGAGAGATTTTCTCTGGTTTCCAAAGTGTTCCCATACTTACCTAAATAAAACTAGACCAAACCCGCATATAAGAGACTTCTCCGGTCCCGACAACTCTTTTATATCTGTGTGTGTGTGTGTGTGTGTGTGTGTGTATTTTGGCAGCAATACCTGTTTTATCAAGTTTCGTTAAAAACGGCTGACTAAGTTTTGTGGTTTAGTTTTTTTATTCAATTTTTCATGTATTCTTATAATTTTTTTCTTTTCTGGAACTAAGTTTGGTTTGGTTTGTTTTACGCCATATCAACCTTAATGCCGACAAAATCTTTTATTGCAGGTAATTTTTTTTTTTCTAAAATATATTGCTGGTAATATTGTATTGCTGGTAATAATTTTTTTACAAATATTTCTGGTATTAAAACCTATTTTTACGCTTTCATATTCTTTTGACCCCAGCAATTAAGATGTGGTTCCACCCTCCTCAGAACCTCCTGATCAGAAGCCTTGCTGTTGAACGTAGTTTATCGTCTTACCCAGGACGCCGATTTAGTTTATCGTCTTACCCCGGACGATTCTGGATCTAAATTGTCCAAATGCTTTGTATGTCCAAGCGCTTTCGGGTATATTTTTAACAATTATCAATGATTAATTTTACTTCTAACTGAATGTATGGATGATATTTTTTATGTATGTATCTAGAGTTATAAGTATGTTTTATTTTTCAAATACTTTTAGCTGTGTTCGTAGTTGTCATTATTGAGTGTTGGCTTTTTTCTTTAATACGTAATAATAACAAATTAGATTTTTGAATTTAGTGCAAACCCACTAACAAAAAGGATCTGATTAATTTCTATTCCCGCCACAGACAAAAAAGAAAATCAGGACTCGTAACAGAATTCTACCTTGGAGTCCTTAGAATATGTAGCTCAGAATAACGAGGTGAGGAAAAGAAATACATTGAAAAAACATTTAAACTTCTTCACTACACACACCATTTCATCCTTAACGCAAGAAAACGGGCGTACAAAATCTCCAAATCCCCACCGCCCAAATTAGATACCGCCGATAGCATTTCTAACCCCAACACAATATTTGAATATATATATATATATATATATATATATATATATATATATATTTCGGAGAGCAAAGTTCGAATTCCAGTTGAATCCATTACATTCACTTACGAGCTAATACTGTTGGGAAAGGCATTAATCCTCCTCCTCTTCTTCCTCCAGCTATGAGTAAATAACAGGACAGACTGGGTTCTATAGCCTTGGATGGCAACTTGTCGAGGAGAGGGACAACTCTTAAATTCGAAACCTGCGGAGGGTCGTTTGGAGACATTGTGGCACGTACTGCACCAGTTCTCTGTATTCAGCCCTTCAAAAAGTGTGGTTGGTTCTGCACAAAGCCTTCACCATTATAATCAAATCATATGTGCTGGTGTCTGGGCTGTCGGTTAGGAACTGAGCTGCTTGACCCTCATACGTTGAATACGACGGGTGAGTCCACCAGATATATATAAACATATATATATGAGTTAACTTTATATTTTTTATATATTAAAAACAGTATTGGGGGGAAATGCATGACAAAGTGGAAAAATTTTGTTGTGACGCGTTTTGTTTTTAGGACTTCATCGGACTAAATTTCTTATGTTGGTACACATGCTACACGAACGAGGGATGTTGGGAATTTTTTTTTTATATCTACTTTATATTAGTTGCTCACCGTAACGAGACTGACCACACTTATGACATGTTACTCTGATCAGAAGAGAAAACAATTCACTACAACGTAAATGTTTAGATAGTGCCTTAATCACAAGGTCATCCACAGTAAATTTTCGCCCTGGCTCATACAACATTTCACCATTCTTGGCAGAACTTCTGTTATCACTAACAAAAGTAATGGAAAGAAAAATAAAAATAAAAGACTAAATGAAATCGGCTAGATAAAGAAAAATAATAATAATTTAAATTTAAAATTCCCAGCATCCCTCGTTCATGACGCATGTGTAATCGCACCAACATAAGAAATTTTGTCTGATGATGTCCAAAAGGATGAAACAAGAACAAGAAAACTTTGTCCAGCTTTATAATATATATATATATATATATATATATATATATATATATATATAATTGGAAAAACAGTGAAATTTATAATCAAGTGTTCTTAGCATTTATTTTATTTTTTATTTTTAAAAATATCTTAGCATCGCTTGACAATGGAATGAAACTCTTGATTTTAAGTTTAATTCTAATAATTAAAATTTCAGTTTTGAAACAGAAATTTCTGTCGCGATGGAAACATATTTTTAAAACAATAATTAATATATATATATATATATATATATATATATATATTAGTTTTAAGGTATGTTATATTTATGGGTTAAAGCGCTCAATATCTGGAATAGAATGTATGTAAATATAAAAGTGAAGCCAACATCCAGAGGCGACAGTCTGGTTCATGCTAAACGCAATCGTCAGGCCATATATGGAAGCTAATGCATGTGTCATTATCTGTATTTGCTTATTTTTAGTAAAGCTTTTAATATTTAGTTAATAGCTTATTACTTATTAATTAATGTCATTTATAATAATTAGAAGTCGTAAATAAACAACATGCTTAAGCTTTGTAGCGTAATGCATAAGTCATAAAAAAAATTGAATAGTAACGAAGTGTAGACGAATCAGATGTTTAACGCGGGGCATTCTTATTATTGTGCATGTAAATCCATAGACATGCACAGTTCTCCATATTCTTCTACCAGCGTTTATATACAGTTTGACCCGGATATAAGAGAAACCCGGATATAAGAGAGATTTTCTCTGGTCCCAAATTAGAGCCATACTTACCTAAACAAAATAGACTAAACCCGGATATAAGAGAAACCCGGATATAAGAGAGATTTTCTGGTCCCAAATTAGAGCCATACTTACCTAAACAAAATAGACCAAACCCGGATATAAGAGAAACCCGGATATAAGAGACTCGGATATAAGAGAAACCCGGATATGAGAGATTTTCTCTGGTCCCAAATTAGAGCCTGTGTTAATTTATATAAAATAGACCAAACCCGGATATAAGAGAAACCCGGATATAAGAGAAACCCGGATATAAGAGAAACCCGGATATAAGAGAGATTTTCTCTGGTCCCAAATTAGAGCCATACTTACCTAAACAAAATAGACCAAACCCGGATATAAGAGAAACCCGGATATAAGAGACTCGGATATAAGAGAAACCCGGATATAAGAGACTCGGATATAAGAGAAACCCGGATATGAGAGATTTTCTCTGGTCCCAAATTAGAGCCTGTGTTAATGTATATAAAATAGACCAAACCCGGATATAAGAGAAACCCGGATATAAGAGACTTCTTCTCCGGTCCCGACAACACTCTTATATCCGGGTTACACTGTACTTATTTTCTACGTTCTTTTTTTTTTGTTTTTTTTTCTTTTGTATACAACGCGAATGGAAAGCAAGAATACATCATCTCCAAAAAAGCAAGACACACACACACGAATGTAGACAAATACAGGCATTCAGGTCTGCACAACGTCTTTGCACGATAAACCGTCGACTTTTGTTGTTAATCTGCCACTCGATAATCCACTCATCCCTGCTGCACACTTTCCATCTTCATCACTCATTGTCCCTTGAAAAAAAAAATCCTGAGTGCCTCGTCTGCTGTGTAGGACGGCACCGTTTAGGACAACCGCTAGGGTAGGGCTTCATGACGCTTGTAAGAGCCCCGGGAACTGGCACAACATAATGGCTTGAAAATTTGTGTAGCTGGAGTCAGCCGTTGTGGTAAGGTCTTAATGTAGAAATCCCAACCGTTCTCTTCGAAAAGAAAGTGGAGTAGCTAACAACCTTTTCCATGTTTAACACTAGCTATATAACCGAAGCTGCTAATGAAGGCCCTGATTATTTTATTAACCCCTTTCCCAGACGTAGACGTGTATATACGTCTTCTTTTTTTTTTAATGAATGCGTATTTTTCAAACATGGACGAATAATCACAATATTCAAAAATTAGCTACAGACGTGTTTATACGTCGATCTTGATTCTTTTTAAGCCCTTCTGAACTTTAAACGAGTCCAATTGTTAACTCATACGTTTGGTAGAGGTGTTAGCCACCGCTCGAGTACTTCAAGGGGCTTCAGTTATTTAGTTACTATGTAAAGAACAAATAAAAAAAATAATCTTCTGAAAATTAAACGTTTTTTTCAAAATAATTAGCGGGGAAGGGGTTTTAAAGAACGGGGATCAACCTATCGAACTTAGTACAAGAAATTGTTATAAAAAAATTAACAAAAATTAATGATATTTTGAATAATTAATGAAGTGCGTCAAATTCCAAATATTTAGTTTGTTCGTAGAGAAAATAACTAAAACTAAATTGGGTAGTGTTGTTACACTCTTAAAAACGGTAGGCAGTGAAATTAAAATTCTAAACTCTGCCTCAGTTTTTATATAATTATTCTCTAGATTTTCTGTCAGTCTTTGAAAATAATTTTATCAGTAGGTATAAAGTTTCTTTTCTGTCCAAGTCTCTTCTCCATGAGTCATGTTTTTCATTCACAAAATCCTTTTCTATAAATACTTTCATGGTAATTGTTCAGATGTGCTCTTCGCTATGGTACCTTGACTTTATTAATTTAAGCGCATTACTAGGCAGGAGATGAGTTCTCATCAATTTACAGTCGAGTTGGCTAGATATAAGTTCTATGTTAACAGTTTCTTTACTCGCAATTTTCGCTCGTGGAACACATTTTTTCGGCTACATGCTTTCCAGTTAACATCAATTTTCAAAACTTTAAATGCACCCTCAATCGCTATCTACTGCCATCCTGATTACTCTTTTTTGTTCTCGTTCCTTAATAATATTTCTGTTTTCTAATTCTTCCACATCCAGTGATCTCCCTTGCGTCTTAGTAGCTTTACTACCTTGCTTGGGGTGATCACGATTTAAAAAAAATATTCTTGAATTTTCTGTTTATCGATTTAAAGTGAAACCAACACAGGTGACGTTATGTGCTTTGGATTTTTCTGATTGCAGTTAGAAAAACGAGTCAAGAGGGTGACCCAAAAAAATGGGAATTTTTGAAGTGCGTATTGCCAGACATGAGCAAGTGGCAACACTGCGAGACAGTGACCTTGAGCAAGTAAACATTCCGCCATTTAGAATTCAAGTGAAATTCACAGTATCCCAACTGAAATGTTGCAGCAGTCAATGAGGAATCTCAACAGCAGATTTCAAGGATGTATTCGTATAGGAGAACGACATCTACAGGACGTAATTTAAAAAAAAATGAAAATTCTATCATTGTTTCTTAAATGGCATGTTTTAAGGTTTCAATTACTATGAATAAAATATTTTTCTTCCATCACTCTTGGTTTTATTGGATTGTTAAACAGTTCCCGTTTTGGGGGGGTCATCCTGTATATATGGTCTTTTTTTCAAAACCAGACTGGTCTTTCTCTAGTAAACAATTTTGTACTTCGAAAATGTTACTATTTATATGATGTTTACGTAATATGTCACAACACTGATATGATTTATTAAAGACACACCTAAAGAAATTAATTTTAATGATTCCATATTTGGTGGGACACGAATTATTAAAGGAAAAAGGGAGAGTTTAATTCCTGTCTGAATTTCTGCTATGAGGAGTTATTGACATTCGGACTAGTGTCTTAATGTTTGATGTTATTATCACAGAATTGCGGTTTTTATGGTCTTCGGTTTTCTTCTGGTCAATGTTGGTAATTTCTATGGTATTTCGAATTGAACCATTTTTTTATAGAGTATGAAGGAAAAAAAGTATAGATAACAATTATTTATCAAATTTCGAAGTGCGTGGATTTTTATCCTGTTTTAATTTCTTTCTATGCAGAATATTGTATTTCAAATTCAGTCATTTATTTGTCATACGTGTTTCACGCTTAGGCGATCATGTATCTTTCGATACATGAATGACGAGGCAGTTTTTTTTTTCTTTCTCGCAGTAGGTTGCCATTTCTTTCTGCGTTAGACTAGTTGGCATCCAAGTCTGGTTTGTCCTGCTATTTACCCATAGCTGGGAGGAGAAGGAGAGAATTCATACCTTTGTCAAGGGTATTAGCACGTAAATGAATGTAATGTATTCGACTGGATTTCGAACTCAGCTCTCCGATTCCTCAATTCGAGCCGCTATCCATTACTCCACTGTGCCTCCTTTCAAATTAAGGAAGCATAAAAGACGGCAGTCATCAATAGAAAAAAAAGATTCTAAGGAATTACTATCATATATATTATGATATTAATTCCTAAGAACCTTTTATCTTTTTTAGCAAAAAAAAAAAAAAAAACTTCTTTTCTGATCCAAAATTTTTTGTGTTTAAGAGAATACAAAACTTGTTTTTAAAAATACAAAACTTGTTTTTAAAAAACAAAGCTTATATTTTATGTAAAAATGCTTCTGTTTATAGATATATATTTTCAATAAATCAAGAAAAGTTCAAGTATCTTATCTGATTGACCGACTCAAGAGTTTCGCGTCGTAATGCTAATCGAGGCCAGATGCTTGAAACTAGAAAAGTTCCTAAAGGTAGCGAAGGAAAGCAAAAGAAAAAAACTGAGTATAAACCACAGGAAGACAGAATGCATGGTTATCAGCAAAATGATGAGACAAAAATGCAAATTTCAGGTTGGGGATATTAAAATTAAGCAGGTACACAAATTTAAATATCTGGGAAGTGTCCCAACAGAGGACGGAAAGTGCGACACTGAGATCCAAAGACCTATTAAGATGGCCAAAGATGCGTTCCAAAAGCTAAGCAGTGTATTAAGAGACAGGAAAATTCCGTTGAAAACAAAGAAAAGAGTACTAAACTGCTACGAAATATCTATCCTCTTATATGGCAGTGAATGACGGACAATCTCTTCAAAGATGAAGAAGAGACTTGAAGTAACAAACATGTGGCTCTACAGAATGATGCTGAGCATAACATGGACCGAACATGGGAGCAACGACGAGGTTTTGTTAAAAATGGAGACAAAATAGAAACTTATACATAATAACAGGAATAGGCAGTTGAAATTTCTGAGGCAGGTAATGAGGAAGGAGGCTTTAGAAAATTTGATACTCACAGGACAGATTGAGGGAAAGAGAAACATAAGAAACCAGAGCGTAATATACTTGATGAGCTTGAGTAAATGGATGTAAGAAGAGGATTTGAGAGAAATAGCGAAAAGACAAAACTTATTAAGAGTTACAATGGACAGGAAGATGTAGAGAGCCATGATCGCCTACGTCCTGAAAGGAAATGGCACATAAAAGATCAGGTCTCATATTTATACTCTTCAGAATGAAAGCTAATTTTAAATTTCGTTCATAATTAAGAATATGAATAGAAGAGCTGATAATAATTTCAATACATTTATCACACATCTTGCCGTGATGAGCAGTTTGACACGAAGCTCTCGAGTCATTTTGAAAAAAAGGTTATATATATATATATATATAATAAAATGGACAAAATATTTAAGTAAATGCTCTGTTTATAATAAACAGTATTAAACTACATTTACCAGCCTAAATATCCGAGAAATTTTCACAGAAAATATTCGTCCTCCGACAGGATTCGAACCTGTATTCTAGCTTGACGTGCCTTTACCGAAATACTGTTTATTATAAACAGAGCATTTACTTAAATATTTATATCTATAAAAATAATATATAAAGATAAAAATGTCTTAAAATAATTGTCGGACTTTGTCCATTTCATAATGTGTGACGTCATTTGTTTACATTTGATACGCCATGAGCAGACATGAATGTACGTGAGAGATTCATAGAAAATTGAAATTCACTAAATTCGACCTTGCTAACCAAACGCTCTTCTGTGGCCAAATCGGTAAAGGCACGTCAAGCTAAATGACGGTTCCGTATAGGATACAGGTTCGAATCCTGTCGGAGAACGAATATTTTCTGTGAAAATTTCTCGGACATTCAGGCCGGTAAATGTTGTTTAATACTGTTTATTATAAACAGAGCATTTACTTAAATATTTGTATCTATAAAAAGAATGAATAAACATAAAAATGTCTTTATATATATATATATATATATATACACACACACACACACAAAACTTTGTCGATGGATTTCGTCCTCTGATGGATTTTATCAAGGCAAATGATAGGATTACATTTTGCAGTGAGTATTTATAAACAGAAGTAAAAAAAAATGTCGTTAGTTATTTTAAATTGAAGAACGCTCATAAATATACATCAAGCTAAATGAAAGTCAAGATAAACTATGAAGGATACTAAATGATTTAATTTAATGCCTAAAAAACGAAACATAAAACAAACAAAACATCCTTAGCAACTAGAAGAATTTAGAAAACGCTATTATATTCATATTGTCAACTGAAAATTATGTCAAGTACTTTCACGTGTAGAAATATTGTTTTTATTGTTGTGTTAATGGATTCAACCATTTTTCTTTTGATTTCTGATATAGTTGTGTACGTTACCTTGAGAGAGTAGTAATTCTATTAGGAAAAGTGATATTGTGGAAAAAACCTGGGCGTAGATTAATATTTGGATAATATTCAATGTCGGCACTCTCGAGGATTTTCCTTTTGAGTTAGTTATTTTCTTTTTTATGAGTGTAGCATTTTTTTTTAAATCAAAGTTGTGTATGACTAGTGAATTAGTTAAGTTGTTTTTTTGTGAGGTCTCTTTTGTGCTCATTGTCATACATAGAAATAAATTCAGCCACAATTTGTTGCTAAAAGTTACTTTGTTTTCAATAAATTCATTTCGTTTTTGCCTTGTTAGAACCAACGGGTAACTTGACACAAATGATAATATTGACAAAATAAAAAAAAATGCCTAAGGGCAAAATACATACTCAGTAAAGTGCTCGAAGCTTAGATTGTCTCGACAGATCAAAAAACGCTTACCAACGTTAAATCTTATGAAAGGATGGCCCTAGTCGTAACCCGTGTGTCACACTCACGTGACCTTCAGACGACTTGAACGCAAATAAAAGGTTTGGACGAGATTTATATTAAAAATAAAAAATATATTTAAATATACATGGTGCGGTGAGTAAATTGAAATTTTTTTAATTTCACGCGTGCGCGTTGTTTGTTTTTTAATTTATCGATTAGCACAGTATAGTAGGGCCAGTTGGGCACCATCTGTGAGAAAAAGCGTACCACGACGCAATTCACTCTGCTGGAAATTTGGAAACGTCATGCTGTACTGCTTGGCATTCGCACCGGAAGCTCAAATACAAACATTTCAATGTGTTTGGGTGCCAATTTGAGGACATTGCAGAGGATTCGGAAAGTGGTGGATGATATATCCAACCAGCATCATGGTGTTTGGTGTGATCACTAATGATGGCGACGTTATGACTCCATTCATCTTCCCACAGGGCCTTAGACTCAACACGGAGGCCTACATCAAAAGCCTTGAAGAGGTACTCCTGGATCAAGTGGGTGGCTGCTGGAAGACCCTATGTCTGGCAACAGGACTTTGCACCAGGCTACAAAAACAGGAGAAACCAATCATGGCTGTCAGATAATTTCTACGACCACATGACCCCTTACATCAGGCCACTTAACTCCCCAGACTGCCACCCCTTTGATTATTATGTGTAGGGCACAGTTGAGCGAGGGACCAACCTGTAACACTAAAGATGAAGGCAAGGATTATGGCAGCATTCGCCAATTTAAACAAAGAGACCGCCCAGAAGAGTTGCAGGAGATTCCGAAGTTGTCTGGAGACCGTGGTTGAAGCCAATGGCGATTTTATTTAATAAATATACTGTTTAGGATTTCAAGATATTTTTATCTAATTTGGGTAAATATATCTGTTAGAATGCGATATCAATGTTATTTTCATGTTTGCCTAATTTAGATAATTTATTCATTGCACAGTGTATTTTTATTTATTTATGTGTGTGTATGTGTATGTGTGTGGTTTTCCTCACTTGATCAGTTATATAGACGTTGTCGTCTACTAATCAACAGGAAAGATATTTGGCAGATATTCCGACCTAAAAAATGTTGATTAAGATGGATTATTTCAAATTCGCTTAATCCCGGCGAATAGCTAGGTTCGTAAAGTCTTTACGTTCAAAATAACATCAATACTGTCTTCTTTTTTTTTCTTTTTTTTTTTTCCTTTTTTCTTTTTTTCTTTCTGTTCTCTTCTTTCACACTGAGGTTAAATGTCTAAAAAGGGTTAAAAATATCTGTTGACAAAAGTCGACCTCGACAAAACACTATATTCGGTTGGTGTATTACGACGTGGCAGTTGTTCCAATATATTTACTTTTTAAAAAGTCAGAAATGCTAGTCAGCAACTCGGAAAAAGGTGTCTTGTTACAGCTGACCTACACAATAAAGTCACCGACCTCCGTAGACAGGCAATATAAATATGTAACAGCATCCAGCCATCATAGTTTTCCTTTAATTCACAGTCGCACGTCAGGTCTACCAAAACAAATGTCAAATAAAAAAGGCCACCAACTGGTTTCGAACCCACGACATCATGCTATCTAATATATGGATTTTATTCGGGAAAATGACTTCACCATAAACCCCAACATTCCCGATTTGTATAGCTAGAGGGGGTGCTGTCTAGTTATAGAGATGGGTGCGTTTAACGCCAGACATCGATATTCGAGACGACGTGAAATATCATGACAACATCTCTCCATTTGGAAGATTGGCGCAACACAATCCTCCTGTCAGGTTTCCTCTAATGTGATTTTACGCTCTACTATAAATATATACTAAGCTATTTAATACTCTTTGCTTGCGGCGTTAAATGTAATAAAATTGCATGTATCAATAAGCCCGTCACCTGACACGTTGAGGTGAATTTTGATCTAAAATGTTCACAGTATAATACTCAATCCCCTCATTATTACTAAAATTACTGAATATTCATCATATATATTATGTTGAAAATGCATGCTTATCACGTCACGACCTATTAATGAACACACAAACACACACACACACACATATATATATATATATATATATATATATATATATAATTACATAGAATAGAAATTCATTTGAATTTCTATTCAATATGATTTATTTATTTATATAAGGTGTTATAATAAATGCATTAAGCTCACTTTGGGGATAAGATTTAATATTTTATATGATTAGGATTCACTTAGATTATTACCTATACAAAACACACACACATAGATATATATACCTTGAAAATCGCTAAAAGAAATAAAGGGATTGAGACAATTTTTGCATTCTCTTACTCCTACAAAACGGAAAAATGTAAGAACGCTGGAAAACTAAATAAAATATTAATTAAATTTTCCTTGTCTGTTCTGTCATATATATATATATATATATATATATACACTACGAGGGAATGCTTAAAATCCTAGACTCGATAGTTTCCCAAATTTTACTACACATTAGAATTTGTGGAGGGAACCCTTCTAGGCCGTGTGGAGAATTTTTTTCAGTTTCTCCTCGTGTGTGTGTGTGTGTGTGTGTGTGTGTGTGTGTGTGTGTGTGTGTGTGTCTGTCTCTCTCTCTCTCTCTCATATATATCATTTGTCGGCATTTATATAACAAATAAAATTAAATGCTTAACTTATCTTTCCAACGGAGATTCTCAGATATGATACACATTTGTCAGGAGGTTTTCTAGATAAAATTTCAGGTTCCTTATTTTTTCCATAAAACATTATACAAAAATATAACTGTTTTTTCACATATAATAATTTATTTTGATATTTGTTCACAGTAAATGGCAATAAATAATTTCAAATAAAGTAAATAAACATTTCAATTAAATACATAATTTATAATTTTTGAGTGTTTTCTTTTTTTTAATTATATTTACAAAAAACTTTCTGGTCGTCTTAAAGTATATATATATATATATATATATATATATATATATATATCCCCTCCAAAGGTATTGGAACGGCAAGGCCAATTTTTTGTTTTTATTGTTCACTGAAAATATTTAAAATCAAAAGATGAATAAAAGACAAGAGTTCAGAAACTTAGCTTTTATTTCCTGGTATTTACATTTAGATGTGTTAAATAACTCAGGACATACCATCATTTGAATCCAATCACCCACCCATTTTAAGGTGAGCAAAATAACGGAACAGATAGTCTTAAAATAAATAACATTAAATATTTAGTTGCGTAACCCTTTCTTGCAATAACTGCATCAAGCCTGCGACCCATTGACATCACCAAACTGTTGCATTCTTCATTTGGGATGCTTTTCCAGACTTTTAACGCAAGCACTTTCATTTCTTGTTTGTTTCGGAGGTAGGTATGCATTCGGTCTCTTCTTGAGGTGAAATGCATGCTCTAGTGGATTAAAGTCCGGTCATTGGCATGGCCAGTCAAAATCTGTCCCCTTTTTTTCTCCGGATCAAGTCCTTTATTGCGTTGGCAATATGTTTTGGATCCTGCTGCATGATAAACATCCTCCCGATTAGTTTCAGTACATTTCTCTGTAAATTGGCAAACAAAATGTCTCTGTATACTTCTGAATTCATTCTGCTGCTGCCATCAATAAATATGAATGAACCTGTTGCAGATGCAGCCATGAAATCCCAAGCCAAGAGAATGTCTCCACCATGTTTCATAGATGAGCTTGTATGCTTTGGATGATAAGATTTGGTCTTTCTATCACTTAAGTAGAGATTAATCTTGGTCTCACCAATCTATAAAACTTTCTTCCTGTTATACCGGAACGTACCTATTCTACTGTAAATAGACTCTCCCACAGATAAGTAGTAGTAGTAGCAGTCGCAGTGGAGCTCAGTGAGTTGTGTGAGTCAGTCGATGTCGGACATTAAAGTATGAGCCCCACAACTAGATTGCTGCGTCATTAACTATTATTTCAAGTTCCTAACGTTTTGTACGTCGAACCTAATTTAGGACCGACTTAATGAAATACAAGCCTCCATTGTGAAAACTACTCTGCAACACTTCCAGAACCTTTGTCGCTCATCTCTGTACTTCCTTGCAAATTCCAATCTGGCCTTCCGATTCTTACTGCTGATAAGGGTTATGCCTCTTGTGGTATAGCCTCTATATTTCTGCTCTCGAAGCCTTCTTCGAACGGTGAATTCTCAAAACTTTAACTCCTGCAATATGGAGGTTGTTGGTGATGTCACTGACTGTTGTTTTGGGGATTTTCCCCAAAGTTATCACAATGTTTCTCTCATCAACTGCTATTGTTTTCTTTGAACAACCTCTTCTATTTCTGTTTCTCAGTAGACCAGTAGTTTCTTTCTTTTTCAGGACATTTCAAGTTGTTGTGTTGGCTATGCGCAATGTTTATCCAATGGCTCTGATCGATTTTTTTTCTCAGCTTCAAAATGGCTTCATTTCCTTCCATAGACAGCACTCATATCTTTATATTGGTTTATCCTTTTTTAAGAAGTCTTTATAAGTGAAACCCAAGGCTAAAACCAAGAGTAGTCATTCAGAGCTATTTAATGTTTAATCAATCAATCTAAAAGGCAACACATGGACAGCAAGAAACATCTGTCAGTCACCTGTTTTGTTCACTCGAAGAATGGGTGGGTTCAAACAAAAGGTGGTATGTCATGAGTTGTTTAACACATCTAAATCTAAATACCAGGAAATAAAAACTGACATTCTGAACTCTTGTCTCATATTCGTCTTTAGATCTTACACCCAAATGTCTACAGGGAACAACAAAAGCAAAAGAACTGCCTTGCCGTTCCAGTATTTTTGAAGGAGACTATACATGAAGTCCTAAAGGATGAAACGCTTAACAAGAAAACTTTTTTCTACTTTGTCATACATTTTTCCCAAAACTTGTTCTTGATATATATATATATATATATATATATATATATATGAATAAAAACAAACCACTTTAAGGTTCCATGTAATAAATTATTTCACCACAGCCCTTTTAAAGGGCTCTGGATCATCAAACTTTACTTCCAAAGGTTGAAATGAAAAATGAAAAGAAATTTACACATTTTTGACGGGCCGTATTAAGCATATGTAAATTAACGAAGTGAGGAAGTGAGGGGGGAGAGAAGACATGAGTAAGTTAGATGTACCATTTCAATCCTTTATCCTTAAGTTCACTTGGTGTGGGCCAGACATCGCTTAACTTATGATTTATTTTATTGTATCTTTTTCCTTTTATGTGAGTTTCTTCTTCACCCCTCACCCCATACCCATCGATATCTAGAGATAACATGTGTTAAGTTAAGCGTCGTCTGACCCACACCAAGTGAACTTAAAGATAAAGAATTGAAATGGTACATCTAACTCACTCATGTCTTCTCTCCCCCCTCACTTCCATGCTTCGTTAATTTACATATGCTTAATACGGCCCGTCAAAAATGTGTAAATTTCTTTTCATTTTAACCTTTGGAAGTAAAATCTGATGATCCAGAGCCCTTTAAAAGGGCTGTGGTGAAATAACTTATTACATGGAATCTTAAACTGGTCTGTTTTTATTCAAATTTATTTACTCTGAATTTACATTGAGCTCTCTGGATATCAACCTCCTTGGGTCTACCCATACGGATTACCTAGTTTTGCATAAACTAAATATATATATATATATATATATATATATATATATATATATATATATATGTGTGTGTGTGTGTGTGTGTGTATGTGTGTGTGTGTGTCGAATATATCAGTAGAAAATTTGGAAAATTTACTTAACGGGTTTAAAAAAAAAAAACACTCTAAATAGATATTCTTTCAATAATACAATATTCTTATCTAATCCTTTTAGTTGGTGACAGACAAGTATGGACAACCAATTAATTATATATCATTTATCCCAAGCAAGGCAACAAGGCCAATGATAGACACGGGGTTACTTAGTATGAAAGAATAAAAAAGAGAAAAACATTATTAAGGAGAGAGAACAATAAAAGTAGAGAAATCAAGAAGAAAGTAGATACCAATCGACATTGCGTTTAAATTTTTGAAGATCAATGTTGGCTGGAAAGTATGAAGAGAGTTCTGCAGGCACGAAAAGAAACTGTTTGCAAAGAACTTACGGTCACATCTAACCATTTCTAGTGTAAAATGATGAAACCTTGCTGCCAATCTAATATCGTGCTTAAATTCATAAAAGTTTAGGTATAAAAAAAAAAAAAGAAAAATTATCATAACAGTATTTATAGAAAAGATTCACGGTAGCGACATTACGGCGGCGGGAAAGCGATAGAAGCCGAGATGTCAGGCCATGACCAATAATATTCTTCTTTGGATATTATCAAGAACTTAAATATATAGCAGGAGCACCAGACCAAATGTTTGCAGCAATATTCAAAGCAATGACGAATGGTAGACTTATAAATAAATAAGATAGACTCAGAAGAGAAAATTGTCTGGTACGCTAAAGTGAACCAAGCAGTTGACCTAGCACTTGATTCAATAGAATCTTTTCACTTCATTTCAGCAGAAAACATTAGCCCGAGAAGGCGCAAAAATTCACTCAGATGCTTAACAGAGGGTAATTTTCTTTTGTTATATATAAATGTGTGTGTGTGTGTGTGTGTAGTTGATACGTCCGTTGATTTCGGCCTACAAGAGCCTCACAGTTCAATTTTTGCATAGAATTTGATTATAATGATGAAGGAATGTGTAGAACCAGTCACACTCTTTGGAAGCACATTGCCTCACGAAATCTAATAACGCTCCTCATGTTTTATTCTGACAGAGTTTAACCCCTTCAGAATAATATCTAAGGACAGTTTATATAATGAAATATTACCGTCCTCGGAGTGACCACAGAGTCTCCAAACTTCATCCTTCTGGGTTGATTTCAGAGTCTTTATTCTCCTACACTAGTTGCCAAACAAGGTTAATCTGTACTGCTATTTAATCCATAGATGAGGAAGAGAAGAAATGGATTCATACCTTTCCCAAGGGTATTTATGCAAAAGTGAACACCCCAACCTCAACCAGAATTTGAACTCTTTGAATTGGAACCACTTTCCGCACTGAATACGCACACATCCATATTTGGTAAGTGGGTCAGGGGCATCTCTCTTTTTTATATATATATATATATATATATATATATATATATATATATATATATATATATATATAGAGAGAGAGAGAGAGAGAGAGAGAGAGAGATAGGTGGAGAGAGATAGAGAGAGAGATAGAACGTCATTTCTGCAGCCGAACTTGTCATGTGGTAAATCCTGCCTTATTCACAACTCCATATTATTGCCAGCACCGTTATACTTGAAATAATTCGGCGGAAAAAGGTTGACAGATTCAAATCCATTTTGATTTATAAACCACTTTTGTTTTGTGATATTGTTCTAATCTAGGAAAGTTTAGTGGATGAGAAATAACCAAGATGGAGGTTGGAAATGAAATCTAATCTTTATAACATCAACAAAATACAATATTCACCAGCGGCGTGAAGTAGATAAACCACTGCTAGTGATGGAATACTTAGACAGAATATTACCCCCACTTACAATAGTGCCCAGCGTATTTATGAGGATTGGGACATACCCATTAGTGTTCATAGTTACGGTATATAAAAGATATCTTATAAAGTCATGCGGTGATGATAATAGCCGATCTACGCGTAAAAATTTCACTTTCTTAGGATGTATTGTTGTGTGCCGTAGATTTATTGAATTGTAAGGGACAAAAGACAAATGACTTCAAAGTTTTATTTAGACGAAACCAAAAAAAAATCACTATCTTTTTTTACATTTAGCTACAAATGAAGAAAGAAAGGTTTCCCTTTTTTTCAACGAAAAGTAATTGGTTAATGGAAGTTGAAGATGATAGTCTCAAACTGGAAGGTTATATTCTAGAACTATGCATTAGCTTGTAACAGCTGTGAAAGAACATGAAAGACATTTTCTGAATGCCACACTATACGAGTTCGAAAGCCATACACGCGTATTCCTAAAGAACCTATGGCAAGCATGGCACGTGCCCTTTTTACCACTTAAAGGAGACGCCGCGTAGCCATTTCTATTAACTCCCTGTTTGTATTGTGGGGCACTGCCACGTCATTAGGATTGTGGGAAGTTTCAAATCCCCCATTTAAAATGTTATAGATATATCAATTAGTTCTTAATTTTATTTATTTATTATTACTATTTATTTATTTTTTTTGCTATATTAGGAAGGCCAAAAAGTTCGTTTGGTTTATTGAGTAAATTTTCTACTCAATATGCAAACAGATATTTTGGCCAACTTGTTACAAGTGTTCTTTCTTTTTTTTATAATATAAATGAAAATGGAAAAAAAAACACAAGGTCTTATTTTGAAAAACTGAATTAATGGCAAATATGACAACAATGATTTTGTAAATTTCAAAAATATGAAAAAATAGGCTTAACTTTATTTTTAGTATGATTGACCTATTTCAACTGTTGTCTTTTGTTTTTATACTAAAAGTAATTAACAAGAAGGTACTGAGATCTTTTCATATGTTTCTACTACAACAATTATTACTTTATTTATGGTTATCTCATTGTAACTCATACAACTATAGGCATGGTAGGGTAAGGAATGGCGTCTCGGATTGAGGAATCGGTGCTAATATCCTTGGCAAAGGTATGAATCCATCTCCCCCGCACCCAGTTACGGGTAAATAGTCTTCATCATGTCATTTTTGGAACGCTACATTTCAAGTTTTAATATATGTGTATCGCGTAATGATTAAACAACACTTCACTGCAACAGAGAAGGAACATAATATGCTATATATATATATATATAATTATCTTATAAACATTTGAAAATGCGGTATCCTGTGTGGAAATATATTATATTAAATGCTGATTATTTCCTTTGAATAATAATATCTTAGTGTATTTTCAAGTCTTTCCTTACAGTGAGTACTGTATAGTATTTTCGTAGGATTTACTTATATTTCTTTTATGTTAATGGTTGTATTTTGGTTGTTTGTGATGTGATGTGATGTGATGGTAGATATGTGCACTAAATGCATTGTTTCGACAAGTGACAAGTCAACCTACAAGAGATTATGGTGCATGTATAGCCAATGTAAGAATTTAATGTTGCTTTTCTTTGTTATTATTGGAGACGCAATCTCTCACAGGGCATGAGAATTCATAGACTACACTATTTTATATAGGGAGGATTTTTGCGGTCCACGGTTATTGGCAGGGCCGGTATTTACTACCCCTGAAACCACCCGACCTATAGATTGACTGTGGGCCTTGACTTTGGGACACCCGCTATCTTATCAAAATTTGCTTTTTCTACATATTCATATACGTTACAAATTAAATAAAGTAAAACTGAAACTTAAAGGAATGAAAAGCTTTCACGGATTTTGACATCAATCTGGGGTCTTTTTTGTCCAAATCCGTGAATTTGATTTGCTCATGTCAAGTG
Source organism: Acanthosepion pharaonis (assembly GCA_903632075.3). Classification (NCBI taxonomy): domain Eukaryota; kingdom Metazoa; phylum Mollusca; class Cephalopoda; order Sepiida; family Sepiidae; genus Acanthosepion; species Acanthosepion pharaonis. The sequence continues at coordinate 1,838,937 of CAHIKZ030000036.1, forward strand.
TCGAAAAATATTATATAAAATTTACTATTTTTTGTCCATAATGTTGAATGTGCTAAAATTATTCAATTTTTTAACAATAAAAATCTCAAGTTGATGTTAAAAATTGACGCAAAACATTGATTTATTTAAAATGTCTCGAATTTGTATTTAGATTGTATTTATTTTTCAATTTTTCTAGTTGAATTGTTCACCTATATTGCAAATGATCCATTATTGTGCATAATTAGGTTACAATAAAATTTGTATCTTATATGGATACTACCTTATGAAAATTGATATGCAGTAGAGTGGGGGGGGCAATATCATAGATTCAGAGAGCAAAGAGACCCTTGTAACAACACTGAGTGACAAGTCAACCTACAAGGGAGTGTGGTACATGTATAACCAATGTAATAATTTAATGTTGTTTTTTTTATTATTATTACTATTAGGATTTTTGTGGTCTTGGATTATTGGTAATGATTAAGTTAGATGTTTTGAATCTTTTATAGTAAATGATAAATCTGAGGTGCTTATTGCAATCATTAAGTGATATGTACTAACGAATTATATTTTTAATAAGTTTTTCATTTTGCTTATAGTTAGTATGTATCTGATTGCAGTTGAATAAGTTAAGTGTGTAAAGAAAGAAAGACATATCATGTCCTTTACACCGGGCAAAAATGATTGAATTACTAATATATGTGAAGCGCCTAGACACGCAAACCTCTTACACGTCGAACCACAGACCTAAACAGACATAGTAAATGCGTGTTAGTAACTTTGTGGTCTTTGGCGATTAGACAGTGTATTTACGGTAGTAATGCTGGTGGCAGCCAGTGCGCATGTCAACCTCGTCGAACTGAAGCCGAGGCTGTGAGAGCTAAGCCTCGTGGTGGGTGGTCCTCGCTTTAGGGTAAGAAGCAGGGGGAGCACATTCCACAACGTGTCAGACGGAATTCAAATGTTTCCTACGTCTGTGGCTGACAGCACTGGGAATTGGGTGTGGGCGGTGTTACCTCAACTTATACACACATATAAACACACACACAAATAATTAATCACCTTCCTAGGATCTCCTGATT
>CAHIKZ030000036.1:1842500-1975000 GCA_903632075.3 Acanthosepion pharaonis
TATATATATATAAATTATATTATATATATATATATATATATATATATATATATATATATATATATATATATATATATATATATATATATATATATATATATATATATATATATATATATATATATATATATATATATATATATATATATATATATATATATATATATATATATATATATATATATATATATATATATATATATACTTTTCTGAAACCTTATCTGAGAAAAAATAAGCTGAGGTAAAAAATGTAATTAATCTGAATTGAGAAAATATTACTTTTACTTTTTTAAATATCGCAAGCAAAGAAGCATTTTTCTTTACACGATGGTAGGTGGTTTTATGAGGTGTTGACACATTTATCAACAGCCCGGTTCGGAAATTTATGTAAGGGGCAAATAGTTGTATAAAAATTACATGGTGAATACAATGTAAACGCCCTTATATATATATATATATATATATATATATATATATATATATAACTACCCAGTAATCTTTTGAAAATTAATTACAAGCATTCTAATATTTTATTGAATTTTATGTACTTTGCCTTTATAGCTTCATTTATAAATGTGGTGAAGAAATGTTTAAAAATTTCCATACTATAGTTACCGCTCTTATTTTCTGATAATGTACTGTATGGACGTCCGTATTTACAAAAAACGTCACGTTTATACACACACACACACAAATTCAAAATTCTTTTTAAAATATTGGGAGTCGCAGAATTGTAGTAAGCTTTTCCATTTATGATTGGTAAATAGTTTTTATTTAATAACAGTATCACGCGACCCCTAAAAATCAATACAAAATTTTAGAAGATTTAAAAGTTTATAGGTTATTATAATTAAGTTTTTAAAAAATGAAAACAACTTTTGTAAAAATTCATTATCCATGAAAAAAAAAATGTCTTTCATAAGTCAATAGTGTCCATAATATATTTTATTCAGAAAAGCAATTAAAAGCTTTTCTAATTAAATAATGTCTTAATTTTATTGCATTTTTATTTTACAATTCAGGGCAGACCTTCTGTAACTGGAGGCCCAGATGATTTATATTCTCCAAGGACTTGTCCTTATAACTCATAAAATTAAATGTGTAAGGTAACAGATATAAAAAAATTTTTTATCAAGATTTTCTAAAAAAAAGAAACGGTTCACAAATATTCTCATTCATTTTTGAATAAATCCTGAATGTTTCATTAAAATCTAACAATTATCTTATTTTTTCAACAATTTCCAGGGCAATGTGTTTCATCGCAAAAAGACGCACAAATTTCCCATACTGAATTATGGTATAATGTTGACCCCTCAGAATCAAAATTTTTTAACCAAAATTTTTAACCAAAATTTCGAAGCTTCTAAAATTTTTCACAAATTACCTAAAAATATCTCTTGGTTTTTCCTCTTAATAAGACAAAGAATTTGACGTTAAAACTGTTTCTATGAAGTTTTGGTCATTTTTTTCATCATGTTTACTCATTTTTTAGCGAATCTTTGGAGGTACCTATATGATAAGATAAAAAACTAATAGGAAACGTTTATCAGTATAACCCGTTTCACTTTCTTCTGGATAAATATCTTGTTTCTCAGGTAGTAGCCTGACAATATGCGTGTTTTTTTGTATCGATAGATAGAATAACTGTTGTCTTTTTCAAGTAATTTCCAAGTTAAGAAATGATGAGTTGGTACACACATATATATACACACACACACATACAGATGTGTATTTGGGAAGCTCTCCCTCTGTAATAAATGTTCATTAAAATGACTGACAAGATATTTCTGTTAAATGTTTTATTGTTTTTTGTATGCGAAAGAAAAAAAACACTCTTGTGCACATACAAGAAAAGTACAATAAAAACTTAACAGAAAGTACTTTTTTACTGTTATTCATAATGAAATATGTAGATACATACGAGTAGACTGGTATATATCGATAGATATAAGCAAATTGATAGATCAATAGATAGGAATAGATAGACGGCGTACAAATGAAGAGAGACAGCCAGACAGACAGTGTACAAATGGAGACAGACAGACAGACAGCGTACAAATGGAGACAGACAGCGTACAAATGGAGACAGACAGCGTACAAATGGAGACAGACAGCGTACAAATGGAGACAGACAGCCAGACAGACAGTGTACAAATGGAGCCAGACAGACAGTGTACAAATGGAGCCAGACAGACAGTGTACAAATGGAGCCAGACAGACAATGTACAAATGGAGACAGGCAGACAGCGTACAAATGGAGACAGGCAGACAGCGTACAAATGGAGACAGGCAGACAGCGTACAAATGGAGTGAGATACTGCTATTCCAGGTAAGATGGGAATATGATGCAAACCTATGAACCCAAAACCTCTCAAAAACCTTACACTAAACGCGCCTTAATTTTATTTACGTAACTTAGCTTATTGCAGATTGTAAGCTGCAAAATATGAATCATATTCACTATATTAGAAATGGTTTATGAGACGAGATGGGTAAATATCGTTCCACAGCAAGGCTTCCTTACTGACATATACTGAGTTTTGTTTAAGCCTTTATTGGCCCACTGGAGTACGTAAGCATGTCGTCAGAGAAATTTATCAGATGAGTGTCACCTCAAGGAAATCATTTGCTCCCCACCCTTGTGAAAATGATGTGAACTAATTTTACTGGGACAATTCTTATTATTTAAATCAGTCATCAAACACATTTCTAGCACTTGATCTTATTTCGCTTACCATCGGACATATTGATCAAGAAAAAATATTTTATTGAAAATCGTAAAAAATTAGTTCTTTTTATTCATGACTTTTCCCCATCTGGGAACCATTCACCGTTATCCCAAACTGAGTGTTTCACATAAAGGCATTAGTGTAAAACACTTTTACTCTCGGAACCCTGACTTAAAAAAAAAAAACGCTTAACCGCCCCCCATACACACACACAGGCAACAGTTCCCGTATGATCACCGAAGTTAAGCAACGTCAAGCCTGGTCAGAACCTAAATGGGTGACTACTTGAGAATACCAAGTGCTTTAAGTTTCGATACGCGGGTGGTATAATGGATAATGGCTCGAAACTTTTAATCGGAGAGCCGAGTTCCAATTCCAGTTGGGTTCGTTATATTCATTTACGCGCAAATACCCTTGGGAAAGGCATGAAACTACTACTTCTCCCCCAGCTATGGATTAATTAGTAGGACTTGTATCAGTAAATCATTATCTCACCAAAGCAAAAAAAAATAATTGTCTTAGAATCTAAAAATATTTTCTGGCTTTAAATAACGCGCAAATGGTTGATAAACCGTAAAAAACGCAATCAATAAATCAACATCTCTACTTCCATGGCAAATGTTCAGACAAGCTCCATTCTTTGCAGACAAAACCCGCTATGCACCGTCCACAGTTTCTGAAAGTTAGATGAGTCTATGTTGGTGTTTTATACAAGTGTGTTGCGGATAGGTGTTGGTGGGTTTTCTTGTGTATTTAATGGATCCTAATGATCACCATGATCCGAGAGGTACAAAGTAAGTCTTCTTTTGCTGTATATCGTATATAATTATATTATTCAGGAATTTGTTATATATATATATATATATTATATATTTAAAAAAAAAAATGATTCCTTCGCTACATAAGAGTTCTCATGTTCCCAAAAACGAGAGCCGAAACCCTCAATAAAATTAAATTGAATTAAGGTAAAAAATTTAGGAACTTATTTAGGAATAAATTCCTAAATAAGTTCCTAAATTTTCGCTTGAGGGGGAAACAGGGCTTGATACCTTAATTTAATTTAAATTTAATAATTATATTAAGCACTGTTTATTTTAAAAAATAAAAACAAAAATACTAAAGAACTCCGGATTATTTACCTAACGTGTTCTTTCCTATTTTTCTACATACCTGCACACACACACACACACACACACACACACACACACATATATATATGAGAATAATGAACATCGAGGCAGTTCGTGGCAAAAACTTTCTAAAGCACGTTGGATCTAACGACAGTTTCACCTGCCAAGTGGGACGCAGGTTATATATATGTGTGTGTGTGTGTGTGTGTGTGTGTAATTATAAAAATATAGTTTTAAGATATATTCTATTTTTGGATAAAATTGCTCAATATCACAGAGAGAGTATATATAAATATAAAAGTGGACACTGAAGTCTACACCGATTGGTGAAAGTGGTTCATTCTTGAACGCCATAGGAGGACTTTATTCTATTATCTGTAATAATTGCCAGAAGGAATACATAGAAATACATCAAGTGATTTAAATAAACGATTATATGAATATGAAAGGGATCTTTTACAAAACAACACACTAAATGCATTAGTTGCTCACCATAACGAGACTGGCGATAATTTTGATTTTAGAAAATGCTACTTTAATTAAAAAGAAAATTTATTAAGACGAAAATGTTTAGAAAATCCTTTAATTGCTAGATCATCCACGGTGAATTTACGCCCAGGTTCTTACGCTTCACCACACTTGGCAGATTTTCTATTATCACAATGTGGGATATTTAATAATAAAATGTGATGGAAACATAAACAAAAAGAAACTAAATTATAGATTATAAGCCCAAAACATGTATTAAATTTAAAAAAAAAAATTAAATTCGAAATTCTCAGCGGCCTCCATTCCTTCGTGCGCATGCGTAGTCACATCAACGGGAACATATAGGCCGATGAAGTCTTAACGGACGAAACGAAAGCTATTCACTTAGTCATACTTCTTTCAAATAAAATTTTTAGGTATATATATATATTAATGGGTTTTACTTTTAATTAGACATTATTTCTTATTGGATCAAACGTTATATTTTAATGGATATTCGTATTTGAGTAGACGCCCTGTTTTTGTAAACAGTAGGATTTACATCTACCAGCTTGTGCATTCGAGAATCTTAATGTATCCTCCGGTTTGCTGGATAAGCCGGTGGATTAACCTAAAAAAAAAAAAAAAAAAAAAACCCAGAGTGCACTTCTTCCGTATTCAAATTCTTGAATGTAGGTGAATGTTATTCCAATTGTTTAAAAGGAGTCTACGGGTTTCTACTAAATATAACGATTAAAGCAATATATCCCAAGGTTCAGAGCTCTCTCTGACCGTGATCGCTCTTCGTAAGAATTGAGCGTTATTGCGGCCGGTATGGGGTTTATATATCACGTATATAATGGGTTAAATATTCCCCTTCTCTGCCATGCGCCGATAGCTTAGTAGTAAGCGTTTCGATCCCGGCTTGAAGCAGTCGGATGTCTAGTCACACTGATGAGCTGTGATACAGCAGAGACAGTTTGTGTGTGAATATATATATATATATAGATATATATATATATATATATATATATATATATATATATATATATATATATATTGGAGATACTCTAAAATTCGCTTGAGGATGAAATGGAACTAGTGTCTTTAATTTAATTACAAAAATTAAATTTGGACCTTCCATTTTTGAAACATGGTTAGAACTGTGTAACGGAAAAAGATATTTTAAATAAATTAATTTTAATTTATAATATATATATATATATATATATATATATATATATATATATATATATATAATGAAAATGAACTAAGTCCGACAATTATTCTAATATATTTATACGTTCTTTTCATAGATACAATAATTTAAGTAATTGTTCTGTTTATAATAATTAATATTAATGACATTTACCGGCCTCAATGTCCGAGCAATTTTGTATGTGTCCTCCAAAAACCTACATCCGTTCCGTGTAGGTTACAGGTTCGATTCTTGTTGGGGGACACATTTTCTACGAAATTTCTCGGACATTCAGCCCACTAAATGTAATTAATACTGTTTATTACAAACAGAGCATTTACTTAAATAATTGTATCAATAAAATTAACGTATAAACAGAAAATATATATTAATAAATAAAAAAATATATATATATATATATATATATATATATATATATATATATATATATATATATATAATATAATTATTTATTTAAAAATATGATTCCAACTACGACATAAGAGGTTAGATGGAAATATATATATATATATATATATATATATATATATATATATATATATATATAGTTTAGTTTATCATATTTGTGCATGTTTGCTTACACACAAAACCACATAGTAGTTCTTAAATTGTGTCCATTTTAAATGCTTCCCTGTATAATTCGGCGACCTTACATAAACAATGTCGTCTGACAATAGTGTCACGTGATGAAACCATATTGTGTCCGGAAGGCGCGGAAACAATTAAATACATTAATTATTTATAGTTATTTTGATTTTCTTTGATACATTTATTACTGTTGACGTCCATGATGACGTTATACAATTACATCAAAAAATATCTCCGCCAGAACTTAATATACTCCAAAGTATTAGAAACACTCACATTCCTAATTTGAGGTATTATGGTGGACGCAGTAAGAAAGGTAGGCGTGAATGTGTTGTTTTGGTGATAGGACTATTGTTGGTATGTTTGGGTCCGTGTCTGTGACTAGCTAAGTTTAGAATTAAGGCAGAAGAAGACTGTCCTTCCCCAACCCCCTTTTTGGCCTTGTGCCACATTTTGTACATTAGTACAAATAAATAACTATTCCTAATCATGGCATAAATACGATTTGTTAACTAAACTAAAGAAAATGACAGTGATTTAAATGTAAAACTATTCACTCACAGAAATATGCACTCATTCAGATACAATAAAAATTACGGAAAACAAGAAGACAAAAGGGAATGAACCCAATTTCTGTATTATGGTAGTTTTGGGCCACCATATTTAATTAAATTTAAAGTATGGGTTGCTGCTGCTGCTTGACTTATGAATTTGTTGAATTAAATCATTTTTTTTTAAGTGGGAGATTGCTACTCCTTGACCCAGGAATTTGTTAACAGATGAAATATACTGTGTTCAAAAGTCTTTAGTTTCTCAGCATATTTTAAACGTAAAATAAGTAATATTTTTTTTCAAAAATTCTGTTACATTTACTAATTTTCTTTGAAACAAATCTCTAGGAGAGATATTTGATTCTTAATATATACATACATAGGAACGATGCTGGACGTAACTTTGACTTTACTGCAGCAACCCTAATTAAAAAAAAGAACATAATACTTTAAGGAAAAAATACTTTGAAAGCTTAATAACTACCAAGTATAAACACACACCTAAAACATTACATTACATCGCCATCTTTCTTTGAATCCATTCTTAAAGAATCTAACTTATATCTATCTTACATAAAGATTACGTATATAAAAGAAAACAGTCCGAAATTAAAATAGTGTGCCACCCCACTGCACCGGCTGACCGCACTAAGTTGAAGACATTAGAAATCCTCCTACTAGACACACACGCATACACAATTAAGAATACACACTATCATCCGACGCCTGTTTAGAAGTACTAAAATTTTTTACAAACTTACATACATTTGGAATTATCTATGATTTTAATGCACGTGATGCATGACTGACCAATGAGAATCGAACCAAACAAAACTGAAAATATCAAAGTTTCTGTCTTTTTGTCTATTTACTCTCAATCTCAGACCAAGCTTTAATAAAAGTGAACCATTTTAGATTGAAAAATGTTTGTTATTTGTTCTGCATCTCATATTTCATCTACAAATATTATATTACGAATATTATCATAGATTGAGAGGAAACAGACAAAAAGAGAACTTTGGTATTTTCAATTTTGTTTGGTTCAATTCTCATTGGTCAGTCATGTACCACGTGTTTTAAAACCTTAGATAATTCTCTCTGTACGTAAATTTGTAAAAATTCTAATTTGTCTAGGCGGACATCGGATGATATATGACTGACCAACAAGAATCGAACCAAACAAAACTGTAAATATCAAAGTTTCTGTAAAAACAAAAAACCAACACTCAATAATGTCAACTATGAACATGGACACAATATCTTGACCGTGTTTTGAAAATGAAAACATTATATAAATACAACGAACATTCGGACAGTTTTTACATAATTTATCATCTGCAAAGAAAAAAATTATTAGATCTCATGAGAAATTGTATAAAAACTAAATCAAACACCTTGTCTGTCGTAGTCAATGAAATGTGCATAAAAGAAGGATTGCTGCCTACATACACAAATTTTTATATATATATATATATATATATATATATATATATATATATATATATATATATATATATATACACACTTGACTCTCCCCTCGAATTCGACGTATGAGGGTCAAGCAGATCAATTCCTAGGAAACTGACAGCCCGACAACAGCACATGAGATTTGATTATAGTGGTGAAGGTTTCGTGCAGGACCATCTACACTTTTTGAAGGGCCGAATACAGAGACCTGGTGCACTACGTGCCACATGGTCCCCAAACGACCCTCCGCGGGTTTTGAATTCAGAGTTGTCCTTCTCCTAGACCAGTTGCCATCCAAGGCTATAGAACCCAGTCTGTCCTGCTATTTACCCATATACATATATATACATATATATATATATGAGCAGCAACCTTTCTTTTAAACATGTTTTGATGGATATGACAGACATTTTTCCGTTGGTAATCAACTGGTTTGATGATACCCGAATAGAAACAAAGAATTCATTGAAATTGTTTCTCATAATAAGGCTTCGTTGCCGTAACATAAGTTATTATTATTTCATGTTGTAGGCCGCAGGGAACGCCCTTAAGAAAAACGCAAAGATATCTCCACCCTCCACCTATGGATTAAATACAGAGTAAACTGGGCTCTCTAGTCTTTAGTAGTCAACCTAGAAAGACACCTCTAAATTCAAATCCGTGAAGAAAGCAACGGGGAACCACTCCACTACATCTCCCGAGAAGCCATCGTTATTCGCAGATAATAAAGAAACGGAATGTAGGAAAAAGCCGTGATCGCCTGCGTTCTGAAGGGACGTTAAAAACGTCGCAATAAAAGATAAATACATAAAGCCCATAAAAAAATCATTTATACAACAAATATTTGTTTCAACGCCATCTTTATCGATACACTTGATTCAGCGAGAAATAGTCATAACAGAGAAAGAAACTGAAAGTGCAAATTTCAACTAAAAACTATGTCAGGCTACAACAGATGCCCTAAAAAAATTCCGTAAACAAACTGATTACAGTGAACAACGTTGAGATCGGAAGCCTAAAAATCAATAAGATTTACTTATATATATATATATATATATATATGAGCAGCAACCTTTCTTTTAAACATGTTTCGATGGATATGACAGACATTTTTCCGTTGGTAATCAACTGGATATCCTGGTATATCAACCAGGATATCTATATAGTATCGTAAACCCATAAGCCAGGTTTCCCCTCTCCGACCTATCATATCCCAAATACCTACACCAGTATACGTACTATCACAAACACAAACTAGCATAATTTCATGTACACACAATAACTACAGCATTACATCAACAAACGAATTCCTTTATACCTTAAAAGCAACAAATCTCACTGCTGGATGTTGAAAATCTTTTTACCAATGATCCTAGTTGAAGAAAGCAGAACCTAATAGACATCTTTTTTTTACCAATGTTCCAGTTAGAGAAAGAAGAATCTAATGTGTTTCCCATGCGGATGGCATTAGTTTGGATGTAGGCTATTATGATCATAGAATAGAGCTTTCGTGGTACAGGCAAAGAGTGGTTTCCGAAGAATTGATGGTCCAATTTTGGGAAAAGGGATTCACGGGTGTCACTAATTATGTTGATTGTTTCTTCAACCAGGAAGCGATTCTATAAAGACAGGTAATCTTTAGGAACTAAATCTGTTTATTTTATTTTTTTTTCAATCTGAGAATGGAAACAAACCTCTTAATAGTATCAAAAAGAATTAAACCATTTTGATAATAAGTAAATGTTTTCTATTGAATTAAGATATTTCCAAATTGAAATTCTGTTCTCATCATAATTCTATTCAAAACTATGGTGCTTTTTGACTAGTGTCATCAGCTGTGTTATGGCTTCTTAATTACATTCGAACTGAATCGCTGTAGTCCCAACGATCCAATGGAAGACCTATCAAACTTATGACTAGAAGATTTTTAACTTCAAAACGGTATCTTTTGTCAGAATAAATTACGTTCATCACAGAAAAAACCCTTTCCGCCTCTACAGAACTTACAGCAAAGGTATTAATTATGTTTTTATCTATTATACAAGGTACCTCGAAAGTCTGGACACAGGAAATCTCATTAACTATATTTATTTTAACGCCACAGATTAAATATGGTTTTGTTGATAGATGGAAGAATTGACTTCGTTTTCTGAGGTACGCTAAACGAGACGGTGTACCGAATGAAAATCACACACTTGATCGAATGCATAAAGAGTGAATGCGCTGAAATTGACGACAATGTGCAGTTATTGCATCAAGTTCATGTGAATCTTGCAAAGGGCATCAACCTTTCTATCATAAATGATGGAAATCATATTGAAGATGTTATTTGTTAATATTCCAATTCAATAAAATATTGTTGAAAATTTCATTTCTTGAAGATATTCTTTCTTACCTATATGTCCAGACTTTCGGGACACCCTGTATATCAGCTTTTTATATATAAGATTATTTTCTAATAATCCAACAACCGGTTTTATAATTTTAAAAATCGGTTCGCGCGAACCGGTAGGACGTCACCACTGGGTAAAGGTATTCTTCTATGCTATCAAATATGGTAGTCTCGTTTAATATTTTTTTTTCGGTTCCAATCAATTCTAAAACCTTAAGTGTATAATAAGTGGGCCAAAATATTTGATTGAATTGATACTACGTCATAGAAATCCAGGTCGATAACTTTTAATCAAAAAAATTATCCGAGATGACTGTGGTATTCGAACCGCAGGACTTGAACCCGAATATATTTGTAAAAGAATATTCCTGTTGATATATTTTAGAAAAATGAGCGGCTCCGTACAGCAACTGGTAATTTGGGCTTCAACGCTTGACAAAACGTTATCAAGTTCAAAGTCAGTTCAACTTAGACAAACGGATATTTATCGGGCAAAGCAAAATATTGTGTCCCAACCAATGCATTACGGTTTGAGTTACAAGATATCTCTTAAACATGCACCTGTTGCCAGTGAAGAAATGTCTTGAACTACCTTGTTATCGGATTACAGTTGAAACGGTGCTTTGTTTAAAATAATTGTTTCATGTTCGATTCCTGAAGCGACCAGCTGGGCAAGAAATTTTTTTTTGTTGTGGGGGGTCTTTTGTCGAAGCAGTACCCAGTCCCTTCTTAAGAAGAAGAAGAAGAAAAGAAAAACACAAAAGCATTGCACTAGAAACATTGTTGAATAACACTCCGTCCAAACAGCACGTGCCTTAGCCGTTGTATATAGTAAGACAAGAAATAAGAGCCTTTTAAAGGACTTTCTGTGGCAGAATGACTTCAATGATTGTCAAAAAGAGGAAACGAACAAATATGATTAACGGCCAGCTGAACTCTACCAGAAAAACATACGTAAGAAATTCTCACTCTTTGTCTGTCTGTCAAACAAGGCCAAAAGTGTATCTGTTGTACAGTGTACGCATGCGCCGTTTCTGTGAACGACTACGCAAATCGACAAGAATACCTTTCTAAATTTTAGTCTAATGATTTTTTTGTAAGCTAGTTTATAAATCTTAAGTTTGATACATAAGAGTGTCCAGCAATTTTTTACTCGCTGAATTTGTTATGTACAAAATTCACACTGGAGAAGGGTCATCATGTGACTTCAAAGCCCACGCTTACCCAAATGTCCCAACACGCACCAACTTCTTTATACGAATTTTTGACGCCTGTTGTAAAAAGATAACTGCCAGTCTGCTCTTGAAGAGTTGTCAGTTCGATCTTTATTTTTCTACCAAAGCTAAGTAATTATTTTTAACTAATTTTCACGCAATACAAAGCCTAAGAACCACTTAGTAGAAGGTTACTGTGTAGTATTGCGTTAGCGTAAGAAAGGGCAAGAAATGATGTTCTTTGGGGCTATACAGGAAAGATAACATCTAATTCAAGACTTATAGAGGACAAGATTTAACTAGTGAATAGAATCTCAGAGTTTAATCGGAATGTGGCAATAAAGATGTAGACAATCCAAACAATGCAAATAGTGTAAATAGTCATTATATATATATATTATGGAAATAACAAAGATCTATTTCAGGTCCAGGCAGCCCTCCCTCAGTAAACAGAGGGGATGTCTGTTAGGGTTTGACGTTATTTCCTTCTGATCTTTCCACCTTTATTTCATCACATGCTTCTCATGTTTTATATTGTAATATTTAGTCTTCCTTCGATTTCAGCTCTGTTGAGAGAGGGCGAAACCGGTCGGCTAGTCAATATTTTTTTTTTATCATGAATGGCAAAAGCTCGTCTTGCCGTTTTTATTTCCATAATAAAATTCTGTGTCTTTAAGAAAATATATATATATATATATATATATATATCGTCGTCGTGATGTCACTCATGCTAACGCAAACATAGATGCATGTCCGTACACCCGATGAGGTACGCAGACACACATACACACTCGCTCGTCCGCCGGGGCTCATACAGACATAAACATATGTGGGCCATATGGGATTTGACATATGTATGTATATGGGTGCTGTTGTGTCTATACATACGCATTTGTATGTTGAAATTCAAAGATCGGAAGTGTGGCGAAAATTTCTCGTGAATGTATACATGTCAGCAATCAGAGCATTTTTCTATTTTTTCGCTGAATAATATTTCCTTGCATGCACGTATTTACGTGTGGTGGGGTCTGTGTAACATTATGATAGGTAAAAATTACTATTATTTTTAATTTTTTTTAAAGTTTATTTGATATTATTTTAAAGCTGGTTATTTGCTTGTTTTTGATGACTGTGTATATGTAACTGGTAGAAATTGCAACTTGTTATCCTTATTGGTTATTTTTATGGTGATATTAAATATGCAGGAGGAGGGGGTAGTTTACGTTAATAATTATAGCAGGTTTATATGATTATAGTAGATGTGATAGTAATGGTGGAGAAGGATTGGCGGCAAGGATAATATAAGTAGCTAATCGTTATTGTAAATTGGTAGAAGTGATTAGTAATGGTGGTGGGAGAATGATAAAAACAATAAAGGTAATTATTGTGGTGGTAGCTTGAACTAAAAAGTGATTGTTGGTGTTTTATTTTATTTCATTTATTTTTAAAAATTAATCAGTTTGTCTGACAATCGCAAAAGCGTGAAACCCAGGATCACAAACTCACATCAATCCAACCAAATATGTTAACTATCTCTGATATTGAGCGCTTTCTAATAAGTACCGCGCATATAATATATAAATAATTATATATATATATATATATATATATATATATATATATATATATATTAGATATATATTTATATACACACACTTTTCACACACATATATACATATATATATATATATATAGAAAAGTTGCAAATTAAAAAATAATAATGTTTTATTTTTTGAAAGTATTTATTTATTTATATATATATTTGATATTTCAGATTGCCCTCAATCTTTCATCAGAAATAACTGCTTGTTACAAATAAATTTAAAATTTCCGTCGATATGGAACGCTACTTGCTAACAAACAGTAATTTTAATTTATTTGTAACAAACAGTTATTGAGGGCAATCTGAAATATCAAATATATATATAAATAAATAAATACTTTCATAAAATAAAACATTATTATTTTTTTATATACATATTAAGAAAGTATACGTGGCTTCTCATTATGATTATATATATATATATATATATATATATATGTCAAAACCGAGCGACAGTGTTTCATTCCATTTACATACGCTCTAACCCTGATATTGAGCACTTTTACGCATAAATATATCATACCTTAAAACTATATTTTTGTCGTGTGTGTGCGCGCGTGAGAGTAAACATTTTTTCTGTCGGGTGTCCGAAAATAAAATTTACATTGTGTAAGACGAAGATGTAATTCCCATAAATGTAGGAGAATCTTTAAGTGATCTCATAACCCCAAAATAAACCTTGAACGAGATTTTCGCTACGACTGACAATGCGACAATCCCCGCAGAAATGTACGACATTAATTTCTAAAGTCAAAGTGTCCCCGGGAAGGATTAGAGGATTTATTGAGTCCCTATACAGAATTAAAGTGTAGAAAATTTTGTGGACCCAAGCTGCCAAGTGCATTTCCAGCCTTCCACATCAGCCACAGCAGAGAAAGAACCCCCTGCTTTCGACGCTGTGAGTAGATAGACAAGTAAGGTCAATGTTCTTTTGAGGTGGGGAGGAGATCAGAAATTTTCTCAATATAAATTAAGAGTAATCTTTGTTTTATGTCATTATTGTTTGTACCTTTCTGAATGGTGGAAGTACCTTTACTAATGTAAGTCTTTTGAAAAAAAGGAAGTGGTATGCACGAAATATATATATATATATATATATATATATATATATATATATATATACACATACACACACACACACACACATCTTGTATTCTGATTGGTCATCATACGTTACGTAACAATATCTCCCCTACTGTGGGAGTTTGGTTGGCTTTTGAACTCTTGAAATCCTTTATTTTGCAATAAATATGATCACTCGATAAGACACCAGTAGTGTTGAAACAAAATTGCAATTTTTGGAGTAATGTTATAACATGCATATGTTATAATTTTGAATAATTACTATTTGCTCTACTCAGTATTGAGCACTTCTAAGAACAGTGTTTTTGGTTATCGGAATTTTATTTCATCTGTACCAACCATATATATATATATATATATATATATATATATATATATATATATATATATATATATATATATATATATATATTTCTGTGTGTGTGTTTGAAAATGAACTCCTATTTTATGTGTGATGGACTCTGTCTGACGATAATTTTTACAAGGACGGGTGAGTCCATCATACATAAAACAGAGTTACTTTTCAATCATAATGTATAAAAACTACAGTTCAAACTGAGGTAATTTTTAAATTGGCCCAAAAAGTAGTTTTGTACTTTAAATAAGAGAAAATTATTATACATGGTAAAAAAAGTGAGGCATTATTTTTTTAATTTTTTTAATTTTTTTATTGGTGGTGCCTACTTTTTGGGACTTGTGAACTTTGTATACTAATTTTCTAGCGTTGCCGAGCATACAAAATACACAAGAAAAAATTCATAGGCGAAACATCTTGAAGGCTAAAAGCCCGCATTTACGAACATAGAGAAATCTGCGTTCGGACAACCTTTTGAACTTGCCCGTAACATATAGAAGTCAAACAGACCAGATTTCGATTTAATAAATACCACCCTAATTAGAAAAGAACATAATCAATTACGTACAAAATACTTAGAAGGAATACAATTAAATATTTCACCATCAATAAATCCACGTCAAACACACTTTATTATATCACCAAATTTTACAAATCCATACTTAAAGAATCTAAAATTTACAACCACAACTTGTGTAACCTAAATTTTTTCGCTCTCACACAAAATATCCCCCATTCAGCATACGAATACTACCGGATAAAATGCCCACTAGACGCTCAAATGCATACACATTATCAAGCAAATTCCGCATAGAACAACTAGAATTGTAATACACAAACACACGATAATTATATACACGAACGCTGCTTGACAGGACAAATACATGTGAGGTCTGCTTAACCAATGAAAAACAAACAACACAAAACTAAGAAATACTTGAATTTTTCTCCTCCATATTTCATTTTTTGCTGAAGTTTAAATGAAAGCGAAACATGTTAAATTTATAAACGTTTACTATTTCTCCCTCATCCTATCATTCTGTCGATTCATATTTGATCTCAATGCACACACACACACACGTGTGTGTGTGTGTGTGTGTGTGTGTGTGTGTGTGTGTGTGTGTGTGTGTGTGTGTGTGTTTTGTAAATCTGTCCCTGCTGCTTGCCCCTACGTTAGTGACACTTAACATTCAATCGCTTTAATTCTTATTTTTAAAAAAAAAACCCTGGATAAAAAAAAATAAAGTGAAGATTAAAGATTCAGCGTGTAAAAGAATTTAAAGAGAGGAGACCCATAATTCCGAAAGAATGGACAACGGAAAGACTTGAAGAAGATTAAGCGATCATCGTCATAATAATAATAATAATAATAAAGCGAAATAAACTAAAAAGTTGGAAAGTAGCGAGAATCTATAATAAATACCACCCTGTATGCCAACGAGGGAGGTCTATGTAAGTGGGAGAAAGACGAAAAGATACGTCCATTGAAGCCTTCGCATCACTCAGGATCGTCCGTCCGTCTGTCTAACCAGTTGGAACTAATCAAAATCTAGATCAATTCGTCATCAGATCCCAGCTCCCTGCTCTCTTTCCATTCTCGTCATGTGTTCCGAGGAATGGTTTGCACATGGCGACCTTTATTGTCAAAGGAATATGTTACACTTAGGAACACACGCGTGAATGTGCTATTCAAGACATCACAGAAGTCACGAAAGCGTTCCGTTTGCAAATTATTTCTGCTTCTAATGAAATTAACACAGTATTTGAGATATTTCTGAGATGAGGTTTTGTAACTATTTACATTGTTCGGACTACTGTCCTCATCTTTATTGTTTCGGCAATTTTGGGAAAAACAACAATTAAGAGATTGCTTCACGCTTCTCAAAACCTCCTGATCAGAGGCCTTGCTACCGTATGTAGTTTATCGTCATGCCCAGGACTAGTTATACAACTATGGATAAAGTTAAGTTGGTAATAGTGATATTAGCCGTTTGCTTATTAAAAAAAAAAATGGCATTTACCGGCCATGCAGCCGGTGCTAGCATCGGTCGAAACTTATGAAATATTTCTATTAAGACGATATTTTAGGAAAATAGGTTTAATCAGTCCAGTTATTGCGATTGCTCTCTCCAATATTAATGAGGGTTTCCATCTTAACTTTTTGTTCGAAGTAGTGTGGAATGTCGACATCGTGATAATGTCTTTTTCTCTTAGAGTTACATTTGCTATCTATTTTAGTTGTTGCTGCTGTTGAAAGTCCCGATATTTGACGTTTGGTCATTCTGCATATAC
The DNA here is from genome assembly GCA_903632075.3 of Acanthosepion pharaonis. Taxonomy (NCBI): domain Eukaryota; kingdom Metazoa; phylum Mollusca; class Cephalopoda; order Sepiida; family Sepiidae; genus Acanthosepion; species Acanthosepion pharaonis. The sequence goes on from CAHIKZ030000036.1 coordinate 1,859,592, forward strand.
GACGCACTTTCATTTAGGAGGCACTGTAACTGTGGCATTCAGTTTTCTAGAGATTGCCCAGACAAGACTGTGTGAGATTTGTAGATGTCTAGCTTGACACACAACCCCCCCCCCATTTTCCACACTGAGTGGTCTTATATATCAGACTCTGAAACAGAAAAAAATACATTATATATCCATAAAATTAGCTAAATACGATCATATTAATAGAACTATTTTGTCGATTTACTGCAAATGTGCTTCTGTTTTTTGGGTTTTTTTTTTTATATTGAGCACTTTCATTATTTTTTTCATCTTTATAATCAGAGATTATACAGATTTTACGACATATTTTTATATATGGATGGTATGGATGGCAGGTCACTCGTATCCGATAATGGCCGTCTAAAAGGGAGGCTAGCTAATACCTGATACAGACGCCTGCTCTAGCACATCCGCGTTTGTTCAACACCCACAGAGGCCACGTGGTTTATACTGCAGCTGAGCGGACCTTAGTTACAGTTTCTGGAAGAGAGTGCATTATCTGACGTGATCAACAGCCTGAACAAGGCCAGCACACTCAAATCCTCGGACACGATGACTTGTGACTTCGTGCTAGCACAGCCATCGACGGTTCCGTCTACCCAACTTCTCTCACAAGGTCAACCCATGGTATGATTTTTCAGGCACTTTCCAAAAGTGCAGCATGCTGCGACCGCCACCTCCTCCGAACTGATAACATCAAAAAGTCAGCTGACGAATCAACTATGGTGAGATTCGAACCCGGGACTCGTGGTCAAATAGCGAACGTTCTAACCAAGTGGTTAGAACGTTCGCTTTTCTGACTCATGAGACCCATATTCGAATCTCACTTCATCTTTATATATATATATATATATATATATATATATATATATATATATATATATATATATATATATATATATATATAAAGGACCCAGGTGTTCGAGAACAAATGCTTCAGAAAGTCCCTCCGCATCTACTACTGGAATCACAAAACCAATGACTATATACAGTGCAAGGTCAAATGTCTTGTGGGCCAACAGGAATCTCTTCTCGCCATTATTAAGCCTTTGGAAGATGTCTTGGTTTGACCACGTAACACATGTAACAGCCTCAAGGCACTGTTGAAGGTGGATGCAAGAGGGGACAACAAAGCAAAAGCTGGTCAGACATTAAAGATTGGATAAACAGGACAATGCCGAAACTCTTGACAACCACCACCAACAGATATCGTGGAGATGGTTATCTGTTTCTTCTGCCCTTAGGTACCCCAGGAGGATTGAAGCAGTCAAGAGACTGATGATGATGATGATAATGACGACGACGTTGTACTGATTAGTATTACTCGACTCCGCATTAGTTAGTTTTAAAAGTCCGTGAAATTACAGTCGAGGCATTTTCAGGAGACAGCTCACTCCACCTCTCACTTCTTTCAGTCTCTGAACAAACCATATAAAAAACGACACTGTGGGTAATACAAATTTTACACGATGAAAACTTTCCGTTCACATGCTGCCGATCTGATAAACTCGGTCATTTTTACGAGAATATTCAATATGACGTCTGTCGCTTACTGTTATAAAATACAGTGAATTCCACAATTTAGCATATATTTATTTGTTTCTTACTCTCCATGAAGCTGTAGAGGTTGTAGTTGCTGGGTAGGGATACACCGGTTTCAAGTTTCAGTGTGTTAGTTGAGTCGTATCGGGGGAGGGGCGGAGGGTAAGGAACAAAAATTGTCAGCTACAAGTCGTATTCGTAATGTGATTAAAACTTGAGGCTTTCAGACTCAAGAACGGCAACTAATGCATTTTAGGAACTCGCGCCTTTAGTTGGGCTCAAGTGGTAGAACAATAAAACAGAAACTAAGAGGTTCACGTCATGAGCTTACCCGAAATCAAAGACGTTCGTGATAGACAGCACGAATAAAGTTGTGATAAAAAATAACAAATCAAAATGAAAAAAAATACTAAAGAAAGAGTTTATTATAATCACGGTTAATGTCATCAATTATTCAATGCAAAATGTTTTAAAGATTAAATTTATTACAGATTAAAAACCATCCGCTTATTATAATCAATGTTACAGGGTTTGTCTGTTTGTTTTCGGCTGTACGAACCAAAATGAATACTTGTTTAGAATGGTTCATATAGTAGATGGGTTCACTTAATGTCCTGTTCATACTCCTCTCCGAGCTTTTAAACAGGAGTAGAGCTTCATCCTTTATTTCCCGTTTAGGATTGGGTTTCTGAATCCTTCTTAAAATCTCTGATGTTATAATTGAGAGCAAAAGTATATAACGGTCTGGTTTATACTCGAGTCTATGTGCAAACATATCTGTCGGGTTTATACTAGAGTCTATGTGCAAACATATCTGTCGGGTTTATACTAGAGTCTATGTGCAAACATATCTGTCGGGTTTATACTAGAGTCTATGTGCAAACATATCTGTCGGGTTTATACTAGAGTCTATGTGCAAACATATCTGTCAGGTTTATACTAGAGTCTATGTGCAAACATATCTGTCGGGTTTATACTAGAGTCTATGTGCAAACATATCTGTCGGGTTTATACTAGAGTCTATGTGCAAACATATCTGTCGGGTTTATACTAGAGTCTATGTGCAAACATATCTGTCGGGTTTATACTAGAGTCTATGTGCAAACATATCTGTCGGGTTTATACTAGAGTCTGCAAACATATCTGTCGGGTTTATACTAGAATGTGCAAACATATCTGTCGGGTTTATACTAGAGTCTATGTGCAAAACATATCTGTCGGGTTTATACTAGAGTCTATGTGCAAACATATCTGTCGGGTTTATACTAGAGTCTATGTGCAAACATATCTGTCGGGTTTATACTAGAGTCTATGTGCAAACATATCTGTCGGGTTTATACTAGAGTCTATGTGCAAACATATCTGTCGGGTTTATACTAGAGTCTATGTGCAAACATATCTGTCGGGTTTATACTAGAGTCTATGTGCAAACATATCTGTCGGGTTTATACTAGAGTCTATGTGCAAACATATCTGTCGGGTTTATACTAGAGTCTATGTGCAAACATATCTGTCGGGTTTATACTAGAGTCTATGTGCAAACATATCTGGGTTTATACTAGAGTCTATGTGCAAACATATCTGTCGGGTTTATACTAGAGTCTATGTGCAAACATATCTGTCGGGTTTATACTAGAGTGTGCAAACATATCTGTCGGGTTTATACTAGAGTCTATGTGCAAACATATCTGTCGGGTTTATACTAGAGTCTATGTGCAAACATATCTGTCGGGTTTATACTAGAGTCTATGTGCAAACATATCTGTCGGGTTTATACTAGAGTCTATGTGCAAACATATCTGTCGGGTTTATACTAGAGTCTATGTGCAAACATATCTGTCGGGTTTATACTAGAGTCTATAGATAAACATTGGTCGGATTTATAAGCATCCAAATTATGAGTCTCTCCTTGGTGGGGAATATTACCCCTCTGCGAGAAATGCTATCGGTGTATTCTGGGCTCCGCCTACAGGAAAATCTTACAAGTTTGAATGGTTATTGTAATGTTTAACGTCAACACTATAATATATTTACCCAGCAGTGAATCGAGTACTTCTATAGTTGCGATACAACGTTTCGAATCGGCCTTTCAGCATACCGACTGAATTTATTATTTGCCAAGTTAAAGTTGCATGTAAACCACTTGTAAATTCACGTGTTACATGTTGATGTTCCCTATTCAGAGCGCCTCTCTGTAAATAATAAACGCAATATGCCCTATGTAGACATACAGATATTGTATATACAACGATAACTCTTTCACGTAGACTCACGTGTCATTTATCCTCCCAAAGTGTCATCAGACAAGACTTCAAGAAATACCGCAAGACTTACAATAATATTAGACACGACCATTCTAGTAATAGCAGAACGTCGCATAAATCTACTCTCGAAAAATGACTAAGAATTATCAAAGACATTTTTCTCCATCTTAAGCAACCATTACTACATAACAAATAACTAGTTTGAGATCCCACATTTTTGAATGCACATAAAAATATTATTTCAAACACGTTGGTGTCACGTGACTTGTTGCGTCAAGCTGAACTTGATTTATTTTTATTCATTTATTCAGTTAGCGCATTTTGCGCCGCCTCTGGGGTCATCACTCCCCACCACTCACACTTGTGGTACATGGTGACATTCAAGGCAGAAAAATGCAATGGCTTACCGGTTTCTTTTTGCACCGGGGATGTTGAGTTAAAGAGGCAAGACCTACAAGGTAGCTGGTGGTTTGAATTTAGAGTTTTCCTCCTCCTAGACTGGGCTATGGTATGTGGAGGCCGTGCCCCTCCTTCTTGACCGTACTGAAGATCCAAAGGAGTACAGGGGATTACATTTGGGGACGGCTTGGCTGCAGGAGTTTCCAGAAAATTCTTAGTGCTGACAGTCAACCACCTTCGGGCTCCACTTCGGATTTTCTGTCTGGGTTTACTTTGATAGCCTTTTCTGTGTTTGGGATATGAGCCTGAGGCAGAGGAGGTTTAAAGTCAGGGTTTTTCTTCCCCTATATGCCGACTGCTTTGCTGGGCTCTTGAGCTCCATCTACCTACATTAGCACAAGTATAGGACACCAAAAGTATAGGACACCAGTGAGGATTGAACTCACTATTCACTCGTAAATGATCTAGCGAAACAAGTTTGTTAACCATTACACCATGCAGCTAGTTATGAGGCGCCAGATTTTCACCCATTCCCCAGCTTGAAGCTGGACTTAATTGTCAGAGGCTACTTGAGACGTATGCCACGGATGTATTTTAGAGACCGTAAAAGCTTGTCTTCACTATCACCCCCCGGCTATGACAACCTTTGAAACATAATGTACGTATATAAACATTTATATACAGTACGTGTTTTAGAAGCTCCCCGCCCCTCGCACCAAAACAAAAAATTAAGTTTTTTTTTAAATATATAAATTATTAGGTAAACAAAATAAATTACTAAATAGTACGTGAATAAAGAAACACATATATCGAAAAGTTTATTAAAAGATAACAGAGACAAAAATGAAAATATATGTCGGGATTTCAGCCTAAAATACTCAGAGATTATAAAGTCATTATTTAACTTACAATAAAATAATTTATACTGCCCTTTTGACATTACTAACACCTAAACAATCAATTGATAAAAATTATCTAGTGTAGAAAATGCAAAGTTGAGAAATATAACATTAAATAAGCAAAACGAGAAAGTAAAAATAAGACAAACGATCTTCAGAGTAAGTTGTACAAAAACGAATAAATACTAATACAGAAAAGCCCGTTAACTGTGAAACCAAAATCAAAGAAGGATTTTATATTAATATCGGATTTAGACGACACAAGTTAATAGCTTTGGAAACAGACAATATTATGGAAATTGTTTTGTCATTGAATAGGTAACATCAACATGTAACACGTGAATTTACAAGTGGTTTACATGCAACTTTAACTTGGCAAATAATAAATTCAGTCGGTATGGTTAAAGGCCGATTCGAAACGTTGTATGGCAACTATAGAAGTACTCGATTCACTACTGGGTAAATATATTATAGTGTTGACGTTAAACATTACAATAACCATTCAAACTTGTAAGATTTTCCTGTCGGCGGAGCCCAGAATACATTGACAGCACTTCTCGCAGAGGAGTAATATTCCCCACCAAGGAGAGACTCATAATTTGGATGCTTATAAATCCGACCAATGTTTACCTATAGACTCGAGTATAAACCCGACAGATATGTTTTCACATAGACTTGAGTATAAACCAGACCGTTATATATGTTATTCGCGGAAGAATAAGATCCATAGATATTAAACGAACAACCATCGTATCACATTGAACCATAACACAAAAAATACTATCAATAAAATTTCATCATTCCTCGTCGAAACCTTGAAGTTCATCAGACCTGCAACACTTTCATGAATTAGTAGAGAACACGGATGTTTAAATAAGACAGTTAAGCGATATTTACAAATCGAGGAAGATGAGAAATTTTGTAATGTGCCTTAAAATTGAAAGTTCTCATTACAAAAAAATTATCTCACGATCTACAGGTTATCCAGTAAAAAAGCAGTAAATTCAGAAAGACGAGAGACAACCGTTTGAAATTGGTGTCAACTGTATATTTAACAGTGTACGAGGAATGTATGTGGTACATGGCCGAGCTTAACGTGGGTTTCTTCGAGACCGTAGGCTCGGCCAAAAATATTCCCTTAGAACCCGCATAAGCGGGTTCGGGATCTGTCTACGTTCGGCAAAGCTTCGTCCGGGTTCCTCTCTGCCAAAGCAGAGAGTTCGACGTAAGTCGCACACAGTCAGAGACTGCTGAACGATTGCTCAAATTGGTGTCAACTGCTGTGACTGAAAAATTAAGGAAATATTTCTGCACATTTCGTCAGTCCCAATGTCGGTTGTTCTTTGGAAAGTATTATAACTTGACGCTCAAAATCAATGAGATCATACAATATAGGTAGAACGAAAGACAAAAGATGTCTGCAATAAACTTTAAATGACGAATCACAAGATGGAGCAGCAGTTAATCAATCATAAAAGAAACAATCGAAGTAATTAGGTGAGAGTCGAATGATTATTCAAGGTCATGAATATTCAAGATATTTATTCAAGGTCAATTATTCCTGAAAGATAAAACAGTGATAATAAATTTTTCGCTTTTTTACTAGCCCTCTAGATACAATCTTAAAACACATTTTCCTTTTCTTTTTTTCACCCCTCCCCTCATAATGACACACGTGAGTTGAAAGCTTAGGACAACATAACATGAATTTGAAGCAATTTATCCACACACCACATTTGAGAAAAGATATTCGTACATTTAAAAAGTCATTAAATTAATCGAGATAAAGTCGACATTGTTTTCAGTTGTTTGAAAGAACACTTCTTCCTAAATCTAATGAATTTAGACTTTATGTAAAGGTTTCCTTCAGATATGAAGACTATTTCCGGTGTAAAAAGTTCAGAAAGACTGTTTTACACAGTTCCCCCCAAAATTTGTTTCAATCGTTTCCTTTGTTAGACATTTCTTCTTTTGCCTGAAATTATTTATTGTTTCCACGAAATTCCGTACATCCAGCTTACAGGGGTCAATAACTGATCACCTAAAGTTCGCACAAAGGTATACTCTTTCACCTTACCAGAGCATTTAGTACATTTAAACAGTGTATGGAGCGTGTCACGAAAAGAGCGACACAGTTCAAAAAAAAAAAAAAGGACGGAGTAACACAACACAATACGCCACTGTGTAAATACAGAAGGTTTATATCTTAGAGCAACGACGAAAACCCGAAAGGTTTCGAAAATTAGAACGGCGTGTCGAGTGCGAATTAAATGAAGGAATCTTAAAAAAAAATTGACTTTATTGTACAGATTCCCCGATAGGGTGACATCGATGACAGTTGAAACGATACAATTTTCAATTTAAAACTGTATTTAATGGTTACATTCTTCAAGACACTGAGTAGGAATTATATCGGTTTGAAGAGCCGAGTTTGAAACCCAGTCTGGTTTGCTACATTCACTTACTCGTAAATATTAGTATGAATCCATCGCTTCTCCTCCAAACTATGGGTTTAATAGCAGGACAGACTGGGCCCTAGAGCTTTAGTTGGCAGCCAGTCTACCGCAGAAAGAAACGACATCGTACTGCGTTAAAATTTTCGCCTAGTCAGTCGAAAGATACATAATCGCCCATGTGCGTAGCGCGTATGGCACTTAACTGGTGTATATTTTGTCTTTTTCTTATTTCTCTTAAACCTTATTCCTACATCCATTTGCTCAAGATCACTAAGTATGTTGTGCGTTGTTTTCAGTCTGTCTTGCCTTCAATCTGTCCTGTGAGTATCAGATTTTCCAAACCTCTTTCCTTACTATATACCCTAGGAATTTCATCTGTCTGATATTGCGTATACGTTTTCTTTTTGTTTCCATTTTCTCTAAAACTTCGTCGATGTTCACATGATCGATCCATGGTATCCTCAACATGCTTTTGTAGAACCACGTTTCTGTTGCTTTGAAGAGATTGTCCAGCATTCACTGCCATAACATTTTTAATTCTTTCGTCAATGTCTTGATGAAAACGTTTTTCCCGATTGATTGGAGAGCACGCTTCCAACACATTACCCACCAACTGCCATCTTTGGGGACCCATTAACTGCCTTCTTTGGTGAGGGGGCATTTAAGACTTTCTTTATCCGTGAAAATCCTCGTACTATTCTCGTCCTGGTAAGATGTTAAATTACATCTGCGTCCTGGGTAAGACGTTAAACTACGTCCAGCAGCAAGGCCTCTGATTATGAGATTTTGAGGAGCGTGGAACCACCTGTTAATTGCAGTTGTTCCCAGGTCCACCCTGACCCGGGATGGTAGCACCTGTTTGGGTCCCAGCTATGGGCAAATAGTTAATTATTACCAGCAATACTTTTTTGAAAAAGAATTATGACCAGCAATACAATTTTGAAGGAAAAATATTACCAGAAACAATTTTTTTACAAAACAAAATATTACCAGCAATAAAAAAAAATTGTCTTCATTAAATAAACCATTGAGGTTGATATGCCGTAAAACAAAATAAACCAAACCAATCTAAACCAAAGAATATATATTCTATTCATACGAATTTATCCTAAAATGTTGTCGGCATTAAATAACCCATTGAGGTTGATATGCCGCAAAACAAAATAAACCAATCTAAACCAAAGAATACATATTCTATTCATACGAATCTATCCTAAAAATGTTGTCGGCATTAAATAACCCATTTAGGTTGATATGTCGTAAAACAAAATAAACCAAACTAAATCTCGAACTATTCAGAAACTGAAGGCTCATGTCTACAAAATAAAAAAGGGAGCCGATATCGGACACTATACGTGTATGTGCCACTCTATAGCTTCTCGGCCTCCATCCTGCATAGATCATGAGTGATGTCACTTTTAATATAGCAAGTAAAACACTCTAGGACGGTTCCTAGATACATTTTTTTGTTTTTTTTTTACCCCAAATAAATATTTAGATCACAGATTTCTAATCCTTTCCATACAAATAGACATGGCAGATAATCAATTGATAACCGTAAATATAAAAATCGCTCTCGTCTTTTTTCCAACATAGTCTTCCGCGTTATCAGTGCACTTAATCCAATAGTGAATGTTAATCATAGAGATCGAACATTATACAATGAAAATTTCAGATCAAATTTCGACTGTAGCAAGCTACAATCTCATTAATACAAACCTAATTCATATCAAATGCGAATGGGGCACTTCGACATGGTGTAATGGTTAACAAACTTGTCTTGTTAGATCAATTACGACCGAGTACCGAGTTCGATACTCGCTGAGTGCTCCACACTTTCAGCCTTGTGCCACATCTAAGCTACGCTTAGAAAATCATTGGGCACTTCCACATGGTATAACGGCTAACAACGTCGTCTTGCTAGATTAATTACGACCGAGTAATCAGTTCAATCTTCACTGGGTGCTCCACACTTTGGGCCTTGTGCTACATTTAGTTACGCTAATAAAATCATGTGGTGAAATGTTTAGCGAGCTGGGTGCCCCATATTTTCGGCCTTGTGCCACACCTAAGCTACGCTTAGGTAAATGGTTGGATTTTGAATTTCTCATGTGTCTAAACTGATAGAAATTCCGTTTCAGTTGAATTAAATCATTTCCATCCTACTTCTGCTATGAAAACAGGTCCAGAAATTCCTTGTTCTGTCAACTATGATTTATCAAATCTTGAAGGGTAACACAACCAGGGTGCTAATAAAAGGAAACATTCGCAGGCAATATGGTAGTTGTCTTGTTTCAAAGGTCGACAAAATAGGAGAAAAAAGAAGAAAGATACAAGGAGAACTCGCAAAATGCGATATAAAATCGAAGAAAAATTATTTATTTTTCACAACAAATAATTATTTTCAATGAAATCTTCTGTCTCAATTCAGTGCTATATATTAATCAAATAAATAAAATGTTATACAGGAAAATTTCAGATCAATATTCACTTAATTATTATGTGTCCGATTACGGAATTATTGATATGCATTCCCGTATAAAATGTTTTTAAACTAGTTCAATGCAAACAGAAATTAGAGAATTGAGATCTCTTATAAAAAATAATGTACACTAAAGAAAGAAACAAAGAAAGAAGAGCATATCAAAGAAACAAAGAAAGAAAGAAAGAAAAAATAACGAACGAACAATAGAAAGAACGAATGCAACAAAGACCCATGAAAGAAAGACAGAAGAAAAGAAAGACCCATGAAAGAAAGACAGAAGAAAAGAAAGACCCATGAAAGAAAGACAGAAGAAAAGAAAGACAGAAGAAAAGAAAGAAAGAAAGACAGAAAAAGAAAAGACAGAAGAAAAGAAAGACAGAAAAAAAAAGACAGAAGAAAAGAAAGACAGAAGAAAAGAAAGACAGAAGAAAAGAAAAACCCATGAAAGAAAGACACATGAAAGAAAGACAGAAGAAAAGAAAGACAGAAGAAAGAAAGACAGAAGAAAAGAAAGACAGAAGAAAAAAGACAGACAGAAGAAAAGAAAGACAGAAAGAAAGAGAAAAGAAAAGAAAGACAGAAGAAAAGAAAAAAATGAAAGAAAGAAAGAAAGAAAAGAAAGACAGAAGAAAAGAAAGACAGAAGAAAAAAAAACCCAAGAAGAAAGAAAGAAGAAGAAAGAAAGAAAAGAAAAAAAGACAGAAAGAAAAGAAAGAAGAAAAAAGAAAGAAGAAAAAGAAAAGAAAGAAAAGAAAAAAAAGAAAAACCCATGAAAGAAAAGACAGAAGAAAAGAAAGACCCATGAAAGAAAGAAAGACAGAAGAAAAGAAAGACACATGAAAGAAAGAAAATGAAAGAAAGACAGAAGAAAAGAAAAGACAGAAGAAAAGAAAGACCCATGAAAGAAAGACAGAAGAAAAGAAAGACACAAGAAAAAAAAAGAGAAGAAGAAAAGAAAAACATGAAAAAACCCAAGAAAGAAAGACAGAAGAAAAGAAAACACATGAAAAGAAAAGACAGAAGAAAAGAAAGACAGAAGAAAAGAAAGACAGAAGAAAAGAAAGACAGAAGAAAAGAAAGACAGAAGAAAAGAAAGACAGAAGAAAAGAAAGACAGAAGAAAAGAAAAACCCATGAAAGAAAGACAGAAGAAAAGAAAGACCCATGAAAGAAAGACAGAAGAAAAGAAAGACACATGAAAGAAAGACAGAAGAAAAGAAAGACACATGAAAGAAAGACAGAAGAAAGAAAGACACATGAAAGAAAGACAGAAGAAAAGAAAGACAGAAGAAAAGAAAGACCCATGAAAGAAAGACAGAAGAAAAGAAAGACACATGAAAGAAAGACAGAAGAAAAGAAAGACACATGAAAGAAAGACAGAAGAAAAGAAAGACAGAAGAAAAGAAAAACCCATGAAAGAAAGACAGAAGAAAAGAAAGACACATGAAAGAAAGACAGAAGAAAAGAAAGACAGAAGAAAAGAAAGACAGAAGAAAAGAAAGACAGAAGAAAAGAAAAAAGAAATGAAAAGAAAGACAGAAGAAAAGAAAGACACAGAAAGAAAGAAAAGAAAGAAAGACAGAAGAAAAGAAAGACAGAAGAAAAGAAAGACCCATGAAAGAAAGACAGAAGAAAAGAAAGACACATGAAAGAAAGACAGAAGAAAAGAAAGACAGAAGAAAAGAAAGACAGAAGAAAAGAAAGACAGAAGAAAAGAAAGACAGAAGAAAGAAAGACAGAAGAAAAGAAAACCCATGAAAGAAAGACAGAAGAAAAGAAAGACACATGAAAGAAAGACAAAGAAAAGAAAGACAGAAGAAAAGAAAGACAGAAGAAAAGAAAAACATGAAAGAAAAAAAGACAGAAGAAAAGAAAGACACATGAAAAGAAAGACAGAAGAAAAGAAAGACACAATGAAAGAAAGACAGAAAAAAAAGAAAGACAGAAAGAAAAAGAAGAAAAGACAGACAGAAGAAAAGAAAGACCCATGAAAGAAAGACAGAAGAAAAAAAACACATGAAAGAAAGACAGAAGAAAAGAAAGACACATGAAAAGAAAGACAGAAGAAAAGAAAGAAGAAGAAAAAAAAAACCCATGAAAGAAAGAAAGACAAAGAAAAGAAAGACACATGAAAGAAAGACAAAGAAAAGAAGAAAAGAAAGAAAGACAGAAGAAAAAAAGAAAGAAGAAAAGAAAAGAAAGAAGAAAAGAAAAGACAGAAGAAGAAAAAAAAACCCATGAAAGAAAAAGACATGAAAGAAAAAAGAAGAAAAGAAAGACACATGAAAGAAAGAAAGAAAGAAAGAAAAAAAGAAAGACAGAAGAAAAGAAAGAGGAAGAAAAAAAAGACAGAAAAAAAAGACAGAAGAGAAAAAAAGAAAGAAAGAAAGAAGAAAAAAAAGACAGAATGAAAGAAAGACAGAAGAAAAAAAGACAGAAAGAAAGAAAGAAAAAAGAAAGACAGAAGAAAAGAAAGACAGAAGAAAAGAAAGACAAAGAAAAAAAAGAAAGAAAATTTCAGAAGAAAAGAAAAGAAAGAAAGAAAGACAGAAAGAAAAGAAAGACAGAAGAAAAGAAAACCCATGAAAGAAAGACAGAAGAAAAGAAAAGACACAGAAGAAAGAAAGAAAAGAAAGAAGAAAAAAGAAAGAAAGAAGAAAAAAGAAAAGAAGAAAGAAAGACAGAAGAAAAGAAAGACCCATGAAAGAAAGACAGAAGAAAAGAAAGAGAAAAAAAAAAAGAAAGAAGAAAGAAAAGAAAGAAGAAAAGAAAGACAGAAAAAAAGAAAGAAAAAAAAAGACAGAAGAAAAGAAAGACAGAAGAAAAGAAAGACAGAAGAAAAGAAAGACAGAAGAAAAGAAAGACAGAAGAAAAGAAAAACACAAAAAAAAAAAAGAAGAAAGAAAGAAAGAAAGAAAGACAGAAGAAAAGAAAGACACATGAAAAGAAAGACAGAAGAAAAGAAAAACAATGAAAGAAAGACAGAAGAAAAAAGAAAGAAAAGAAAGAAAGAAGAAAAGAAAAGACCCATGAAAGAAAGAAGAAGAAAAGAAAAAGAAAGAAAGAAGAAAAAAAAAACCCATGAAAGAAAGACAGAAGAAAAGAAAATGAAAGAAAGACAGAAGAAAAGAAAGACAGAAAGAAAACAGAAGAAAAAAAGATGAAATGAAAGAAAGACAGAAGAAAAGAAAGAAAGAAAAGAAAGAAAAACAGAAGAAAAGAAAAAAAAGAAAATGAAAGAAAAGACAGAAGAAAAAAGAAAAGAACACAGAAGAAAGAAAGACAGAAGAAAAAGAAAAAGACAGAAAGAAAAAAGAAAGAAGAAAGAAAAGAAAAGAAAAGAAAAAAAGAAAAAGAAAGACAGAAGAAAAGAAAACCCATGAAAGAAAGACAGAAGAAAAGAAAGACCCATGAAAAGAAAGAGAAGAAGAAAAGACCCATGAAAGAAAGACAGAAAAGAAAGAAAGACACAAAAAAAAGAAAGAAAGAAGAAAGAAAGAGAAGAAAAAAGACAAAGAAAAGAAAGACAGAAGAAAAGAAAGAAAGACAAAAGAAAGAAGAAGAAAAGAAAAACCCAGAAAGAAAGAAAGAAGAAAAAGAAAAAAGAAGAAAAAAAGAAAAAAAAACCCAAGAAAGAAAGACACATGAAAGAAAAGAAGAAGAAAAGAAAGAAAAGAAAGACAGAAGAAAAGAAAGACAGAAAGAAAGACAGAAGAAAAGACAGAAGAAGAAAAAAAAGAAAGAAAGAAAGACAGAAGAAAAGAAAGACAGAAAGAAAGAAAAGAAAAAAAAACCCATGAAAGAAAGACAGAAGAAAAAAAAGAAAGAAAGACAAAGAAAAGAAAAAGAAAAAGAAAGACAGAAGAAAAGACAGATGAAAGAAAGAAAGAGAAAAGAAAAGAAAGAAGAAAAGAAAAGACAGAAGAAAAAGAAAAGACAGAAAGAAAAGAAAGACAGAAAAGAAAAAAGAAAAAAGAAAAAGAAGAAAGAAAGACAGAAGAAAAGACAAAGAAACAAAAGACAGAAAAAAGAAAGAAGAAAAAAAAAAGACACATGAAAGAAAGAAAGAAAGACAGAAGAAAAAAGACACATGAAAAGAAAGACAGAAAAAAAAGAAAAAAAGACAGAAAGAAAAAGAAAAAAAAACACATGAAAGAAAGACAGAAGAAGAAAAAAACAACAAGAAAGAAAGACAGAAGAAAAGAAAGACACAAGAAAGAAAACAGAAGAAAAGAAAGACAGAAGAAAAAGAAAGACAGAAGAAAGAAAGAAAGAAGAAAAGAAAGAAGAAAAAAAGAAAGACAGAAGAAAAAAGAAAAGAAAGAAAAGAAGAAAAGAAAAGACAGAAGAAAAGAAAGAAAAGAAAAGAAAGACAAAGAAAGAAAGAAGAAAAAGAAAGACAGAAAAAGAAAGACAGAAGAAAAGAAAGACAGAAGAAAAAAAGAAGAAGAAAAAACCCATGAAAGAAAGAAAAGAAAAGAAAGAAAGACAGAAGAAAAGAAAGACAGAAGAAAAGAAAGAAAGAAGAAAAGAAAGACAGAAGAAAAGAAAGACCCATGAAAAAGAGAAGACAGAAAGAGAAAGAAAAGAAGACAAAGAAAAGAAAAGACAAAGAAAGAAAGAAAAAAAAAGAAAGAAGAAAAAAGAAAGACAGAAGAAAAAAAGAAGAAAAGAAAGACAGAAGAAAAAAAAAACCCATGAAAGAAAAGACACATGAAAAGAAAGACAGAAGAAAAAGAAAGACACATGAAAGAAAGACAGAAGAAAAGAAAAGACAAAGAAAGAAATGAAAGAAAAGACAGACAGAAGAAAAGAAAAAACCCATGAAAGAAAGACAGAAGAAAAGAAAACCCATGAAAAAAAGACAGAAGAAAAGAAAAAAGAAAGAAAGAAAAGAAAAAAAACCCAAGAAAAAGAAAGACAGAAAAAAAGAAAGACAGAAGAAAAGAAAAACCCATGAAAGAAAGACAGAAGAAAAGAAAGACAGAAGAAAAGAAAGACAGAAGAAAAGAAAGACAGAAGAAAAGAAAAACCCATGAAAGAAAGACAGAAGAAAAGAAAGACAGAAGAAAAGAAAGACAGAAGAAAAGAAAGACAGAAGAAAAGAAAGACAGAAGAAAAAAAAAGACAGAAGAAAGAAAACAGAAGAAAAAAAGAAAGAAGAAAAGAAAAAAGACATGAAAGAAAAGACAGAAGAAAAGAAAGACACATGAAAGAAAGACAGAAGAAAAGAAAGACACATGAAAGAAAGACAGAAGAAAAGAAAGACAGAAGAAAAGAAAAACCCATGAAAGAAAGACAGAAGAAAAGAAAGACACATGAAGAAAAAAGACAGAAGAAAAGAAAAACCCATGAAAGAAAGACAGAAGAAAAAGAAAAGACAGAAGAAAAAGAAAAACCCATGAAAGAAAAGAAAGAAGAAAAAAAGAAAAGAAAAAGAAAGAAGAAAAGAAAGACACATGAAAGAAAGACAGAAGAAAAGACAGACAGAAGAAAAGAAAGACCCATGAAAGAAAGAAGAAGAAGAAAAGAAAGACCCAAGAAAAGAAAGACAGAAGAAAAAAAAAGACCCATGAAAGAAAGACAGAAGAAAAGAAAGACCCATGAAAAGAAAGACAGAAGAAAAGAAAGACACATGAAAGAAAGACAGAAGAAAAAAAGAAATGAAAGAAAGAAAGAAGAAAAGAAAGACAGAAGAAAAGAAAAACCCATGAAAGAAAGACAGAAGAAAAGAAAGACAGAAGAAAAGAAAGACAGAAGAAAAGAAAGACAGAAGAAAAGAAAGAGCCAAAGAAAAGAAAGAGCCAAAGAAAAGAAAGAGCCAAAGAAAAGAAAGACAAAAGAAAGAGCCAAAGAAAAGAAAGACAAAAGAAAGAGCCAAAGAAAAGAAAGACAAAAGAAAGAGCCAAAGAAAAGAAAGACAAAAGAAAGAGCCAAAGAAAGGCAGAATAAAAGAAAAAGAAATAAGAA
This sequence comes from Acanthosepion pharaonis, assembly GCA_903632075.3. Taxonomy (NCBI): domain Eukaryota; kingdom Metazoa; phylum Mollusca; class Cephalopoda; order Sepiida; family Sepiidae; genus Acanthosepion; species Acanthosepion pharaonis. The sequence continues at coordinate 1,875,630 of CAHIKZ030000036.1, forward strand.
CGAATCAAAGAAAGGAAAAAAAGAGCGAACAGGTGACAGAAAGAAAGTATGACACAAACACAGAACAAAAGAAAGAAAGATAGAACCAAATAAAATAAGAACGAATCACATACAAAGAAAGAAGAAAATAAGAGTGAATACAGGTCAGAAAAAAGTATGCAACAAAGAACCAAAGAAACATAAAATGAAACAAAGAAAGAAAGAAAAAAGAAAGAAAGAAAGAAAGAAAGAAAAAAGAAAAAGGAAGTTGATAATGACAAAAGACGGAATTAAAGTCTGAATGCCAATAAAGATAAAGAAGAACACTTCAAGTTACTGTTCGGATGCTGAGAAAGATAACGTCAAACCAGTTTATTCTGTAAAGATATTGATCTTACAGCCATAAGTCCGTGGCACTTTAAATTAGCAGTGAAATGGCTATTAAAATCGTCGTTACTGTTAAGCCAAATATACTCGTCCTTCAGTCCACCTACTTATATATCTTCCTTTATCTACCAAACAGGCTTAATGTTTTCAGAGACTGTATCTCAACAAAGTTTTCTTCAGGAACTGGAGCCAGCAGATAGAGACAAATAACTCATGTCTTAAATCTTGAGATATATTTTTGCTATCCAGACATTTATTTACCACCTCAAAGCAGTAAAATTCATGTACCCACCCAGTACGGAACAGGACTTGATTCTTTAAAGGATACGTCCTCTAGAAATTGCCCATTGCCCTTGGCCTTTACGGCAGTCATCAGAGTGCACTCATGAGTTTATCTCTCTTGGTGCGGTAGGGAGGTGGTGACTGGAATAGGGATCATCAGTCTCCAAACTCGTGTTAACCTCTAGTGTAGTTCGTCCAAGAAAAGGTTTCCTCTACATATAACCGGTTGCTCGTTAATAGGTTGGTTGATTTTACGAAAGATCAATCATTGTTGGATTATTTAAAATCGAAATCTGTTTTCATTATACATGAGTCTATAGGCAAAAATTGGTCAGGTTGAAATTAAAGTTGGCTTTATGTTTGGGGTTAATACGTTTGCCACTGACATGACATGGAAATATTATATTGAATCAATTGCCAGGCATGTTGCTAAGAAGCTTGGTTCACTGTATTGTGCTAGAAAATAATTCTCGCTAAAATCTATCTCATATTTATAAGTCTACCATTAGACAATGCATTGGATATTGCTGTCACATCTGGTCTGGTATTTTTTGCTGTGTATTTAGAAATTCTAGATAAAATCCGAAAAAGAATCTACAATATTATTGGTTTGGATCTGGCATCTCGGCATCAGTAACTTCCTCACCGCCTTGACGTAGTTTCTCTGTACCTTTTCTATAAATATTTTCATGGAAATTGTTCTCATGAGCTTTCCTCTTTGGTAGCGCGACTTTACGAATTAAAGCGCATTACTAGATTGGCATTTAGTTCTCATCATTTTACAGTTGAAATGGCTCGACTTAACCGTAAGTTCTACGCTAACAGTTTCTTCTCTTGCACTTTTTGCTTGTGGAACTCTCTTACGTTTTCTTGCTTTCCAGCTAATTTTGATCTCCAAAAGTTTAAATGCAGTTATCCAATCTTCTTAATTGCTGTTCGTTTATTTTTCTCTCCTTAGTACCTTTTTCTCATATTATTTTATATTCAGTAACCACCTTGCATCTTAGTGGCTTTATTGCCTTACTTGGGGTGAAAAAAGTAAATAGTGACCGGTTTTAGCGACCAATTTATACTAGAATATACAGATAAATATCGGTCGGGTTTATATTTAAATCTTTAGGTAAATATTGGTAGGTTAATACGTGTGTTTAAAGCTGTTTATCGGGTTTATATTTGAGCCTATAGATAGATATTGGCAGTCCAGATTAGAGTTTGCAAGGATCATCCCTAGTAGGTGTCTTCTTTTGGATGACACTTTCTACAGGATACGCAATTTGGCGTATTCAAAGGTAGTCTAAAGGAGAAGGGTAAATTGAAATTACAGTGGAACCTCGGTTCCGAATATAATTCGTTCATGAAGGCTGTTCGTAACCCGAAATGTTTATAAACCGAAACTATTTTTCCAATAGGAATACATGTAGAGAAAAAATAACAGTACATTAAAATTGGAAAAGAAAAGCACGGCACAACACACGAATGTATACAACGCGGCGGTCGAATCAGAAATGATTCCGTTCGAGTTAACACGGTTCGGCTATGTTGTCCAAGAACCGAGGCATTTTCATTTCGAATTTTCTGTTCGAAAACCGATTTCTTCGACATGTGAGACGTTCGAGAGCCGAGGTTCTACTGTACTAACTTTAACCATACCATGTGGTATTAAGACTATTAGTCGTATCTCTTTTTTTTTTATTACACATTGAATGTACTTTTCAATCTATATTTATTCAACACCCACAGAGCCCGCTTGTGGTTTATACTGCACTGAGCGGAGTTTAATACAGTTTCTGGGAGAGAGCGCATTATCTGGCGCGATCAACAATCTGAACAAGGCCATTACGTTCAAAGCCTCGGTCACGATGACCTATGATTTCGTGCACGCACAACCATTGACGGCTCTCAAATAGTTCCGGCTAAGTTCACTCACAGGACTTTGTTCAACTCGTGATATGGTTTTCAGACACTTTCCAAAGGTGCCGCACGCTGAAATCGCCTAAGTTCACCTCAAACAAGGCGATAGTGCCACTAAGACGCAAAGGGCTACTGGTTGTAAAAGAGAATGAAAAAGTCTGAAGGAGCCAGAAACAGGCAACAAGGAATAACATTCTACTCCTGTTCAAAAAATAAAACAAAAAAAAAAAAACACATGGAGTAATGTAAACTAGTCGATTGGCGAATCTATTTACTCCTATTGAGGAAAATATAAATAAATAAATAAAAATAAATAGTAAATAAAATTTCATTGTTTAGGCGGAGACGTTAAAAGAATAGAGTTGGAGTAGAAAAAAAGGGGATAAACCTCAACTCCTGGCCAGTTGTATGTTGCATGCTCATGAGTAAGAAATACTAAGAATTTATTCTTCGCTGTTAAAAAAATAAACTTTCTTAAAAAATATTGTTTACCATGAAGTCCTATAAAATTAAATGTAAAAAATTATTAAATTGCAAATCAGCTTATTCAGATTTCATCAATTGCTTTGCGAAATTGAACGTAGAGTTTTTATATCTCGACAAAAATGTCAGGAATGACTTGAACAATACTAAATACCGTGAGGATTTCAACCAACGTTAGCGAGTTGCAAAAAAAAAAAAAAAAAAATCTAGATTGTGTAAAATCGTTATTGCCAATAACTTCCAGACTAAATCTAGAAAACTTCATCTGAATTTTTTATTTTATTTTGAAAAAAAATTATATATTTATATAATTCTCTAAGTCTCATTCCAGAAAACAAGAACAAACGTAGAGCCAAAATAATTGTGTATTTAAAATCAAAATGAAAATAAAAATAATTACAATAAAATAATAGGTATAAAAATATTCATAAGAGGATTGGGTAAAAAAAAAAAAAAAAAAAAAAAAAAGTAAAATCGAAGCAGGAGATTTTAAAACTTAACTTTTAACATCTGAACCTCTCTCACACACACACACACACACACAAACACACATCTCAGGAAGGCTGAAAAACCTGAAACGTATTGGGAGGATCAAAGATGCATTCCAAAAGCTAAGCAGAGTATTAAGAGACAAAATAATTTCGTTAGAAACAAAGTAAAGAGCACTAAACTGCTACCTGATATCTGTCCTCCTCTATGGCAGCGGATGCTGGACAAACTCCTCAAAAAAGAAGAGACATGAAGCAACAGAAATATGGTTCTACAGAAAGATGCTGAACATAATATGAACCAAACAACAAGGTTTTGGAGAAAATGGAAACAAAGAGGAAACTTATACTTAACTTCAGGAAGAAGCAATTGAAATTTCTGGGGCATGTAATGAGGAAGGAAGGTTTAGAAAACCTGATACTCACAGGATGGATAGAAAGAAAGAGGGACAGAGTAAAAGCAGTGCGTAACATACCTGATCTTGAGCAAATGGATAAATGGGAAAAATAACAAAAAGACAAAACTTATTAAAATGACAGGAAGATGTGGAGCGCCATGATCGCCTACGTCCTACCGGAACATGTCACATAAAAGATGAATTCTCCTTCCCAGTATTGTCTTAATGCTTAATAGCCACTAATAAAATTAAACAAATTAAAAAAAATATTTTGGTAACTATACAACGTATTTTTTTTCATTAAAAATTTAAGTAAAAGAATTGTCTTTGACGTTTTTGTTTCTCCCAGCAACATACAAATTACCAATTAGGGCGCCTCGGCGTGGTGTAATGGTTAGCAAGCTGGTCTTGCTAAAACTGTTACAACTGAATAGTGAGTTCGTTCCCTACTGGGTACCCCATACTTTCGGCCATGTGCCACATCTAAGCCTCGCTTATCAAATCAATACAAATTACCAATTTGGGAATAATAAGTCCCACTTTGGGAATTGATGGGGTTGATTAATATATAAGAGCTTGGTATTTCCTTATTTGTAATTGCACCCATGTAAGGTTGGAACCGAAATCTAGCCCTGCCTCGGATAGAGGAGAAGGCTGTTTATTTTTTTTTATCTGCCCAACAATTAAATTTTCTTATTAGATATTCCTTTGTATTTCTTGCCTAATCGAAAGTTACATTTAAAGTGGGAATCGCAGTGTGATTGGCTGAAAGGAAACGAATATGATTGGCTAAGCGATAATAAAGCATCAGAAACTTGCTTATTAAATTTTACATATGTATTGTCAATTATTGGTTGTTATTTTTCTTTATTAATCTAAAGTTAACAGAAGCAACACGAACCGCAAATTGTTCCTGAACACTGAGTGCATAACTGGTGTTCAGTTGACAGGCTTACCAGTATCGCTATTCCCACTGCTTTAGAGATAAGAATTCCACGGACTTTTAAAGACTATATAATAAAAAGGAAAACAAGTGTTAATTCATGTAAAATCACTTTTACTTCTCGCTTCCTGAATGGCCGCAATTTAATGTAAAGACCAAAGATACCATCGGGTGAAAACACCAAGATAGAAAACTTTTTTTAAACAGGCAAAAATAATTATTAAAATATTTAGAATAAAGAAAGTATTGTTAATATTTGTATCAATAGTTACATAACCGCCATTTATTTTACTCACCGTCCAAAAACAGATGAAGTTTTATTTAATAATATTTAGAAAAAAATTCAAGTTTCTTGTCATTTTTTTTTTTTTTGTGCGTGTTCAGGATATGTGTGTGTGTGTGTGTGTGTGTGTGTGTGTGTGTGTGTGTGTGTGTGTGTGTGTGTGTACGAACGTGTTTGTATGTGTCAGTGTTTGAGTGTATACGTTAGAGCCACTGTATAGTAAATTATTTATTAGATGCTTATACAACCTGTAATATCAAATTTAAACCGTCCCGGGTAAGACGATAGACTATATCCAAAAGCAAGGCCTCGGATGAGGAGGTTTTGAGGAGCGTAGAACCACCTCTGAATTGCTGGTATTCCCAGGTCCACCCTGACCCGGGGTGATAGCTCCTGTTAGGGTCTCAGCTATGTGCAAATAGTTAACCTCCAAATTGGGGTCAAAACACTATGAAAGTGTAATAAATAGATTTTTTAACACAAGCAATACGTTTTGGTAAAAAAAAAAAAAAAATTACCAGCAATACATTTTTGAAAAAATTATTACCAGCAATACATTTTTGAAAAAAAATATTACCAACAATAAAAATATGCTAAACCAATTTAAACCAAAGAATATATATTCTATTCATACGAATCTATCCTAAAAATCTTGTCGGCATTAAATAACCCATTGAGGTGGATATGCCGTAAAACAAAACAAACCAATTTTTAAAAAATATGACAACAATTTTTTCTATTCAAATTATCACACAAACACACACACACACACACATATATTTTTCTAACATTTCCTCAACAAGATCCTCGTAAGTAAGACTATAATTCAATAAAATATTAGATTGCTTAGAATATTTTCTTAAAATTTGATGATTACTGGATAGTTAATAAAGATTATATAAAAAGGCGTTCACGTTATATTCGTCAAGTAATTGTAGCACTTGGAAAAATTGTCCCCTTTAGAAAAAAGATTTGTCAATATGGACGATTTAATCGTTTTAACTGATAATAAAAAAAAAACTCATTTCAATCAATTCAAATTAAGTTTGAATTACAGTAAAGTATTTTGCTTCTTGAAAATATTAAAATTTAATCTATTTTACTACGGTTCGGACCATTTTTTCTAGTTTCCAGGGAAATCATGAACATAAATTGACTAATGTCTTCCGAACGCTTTCGTCTTTTATAAGCTATTATCATAGATTTTTACTTTTGTATTGATATGATTTGTCTGTGTGTATGCATTGGGGTTCCACTGGTAGTTTTTGGCTGCACAAATGCTTTACATTAAAAGACGCTATTGGAATAATCGAAGAACGGCATTGATTACTGTGTCGGTATGTTTAGATATGTAAAATGATTTTGCGAAAATGTCTCCAGTTAAATATTTTTAATTATTAAAATATTAATTATTTTCAATTAACCCATTTTTAGACCACATATCCTATTTCGTGTTTATTATTATTATTATTATTATCATTATTATTATTATTATATCATCATCAGAGCTCCGAGAGTTTGGAGTCTCAGAAATTACTGACGTATAATATGGGAGAATTATCGACTTTTATGGAATTATATTGTTAGAAATATTATATTTATTCTGATGTGATCTTATTGCATTTAGTCAGATAAGTGATAAGTTAATATGCGAGAAAGTGTAGAGATTGTGGGATCAACATAAATAGAATTTTGTTTAAAGTTCATGTTAGCCATTATCGCAAGCATTTAGAACACAATAGGCCTTTTATATATATATATATATATATATATATATATATAATGTAAATGTTTCACCAATGATTTTGCTATCGGAACGCATGGCAAATATTTTTAAAATAGTAATTCATTACTTTATTAACCTTTGCGCAGTCGGATACAATGCTACAGAATACTTACAATATCTGGTGGGCAGAGCAGTAACCCCGCTTATCAAAGTCGACGGTGTTTAACTTCGTCGATCAAACGGCAACCAGTATTTTAGGGCAATTTTATGTGTTAACGTTTGATACCAAAACTACAGATAGTTTAAAATTTCGTTCACGTTGAAAAGCATTGTGATAAGAAATCATGAAACGTCATCAGACGATTTCCCGAAGTACCTTTTTATCTTTCACCCGAAAAGTTTCCCAGAAAAATAGTAAATGTTTCAGACACCAACAAGTCTCGACACAAAAGAAAATAAAAATCTCACAGCGTTAATATGATTAATGTTCGCATAAAGTAAAACAAATGCACGCGGAGGTGAGATAAAGTGTCTTTTGAAAAGGACGCCGAGAACGAGAAATGCATGTTAATGAGTTAAAAAAAAAATAAAATAAATAGGGTATAGAATTATAAGCAGAAGTTTATAGAAGGAGAAATTTTACACAAATAAGGATGTATATTATAAAATGCAAATCATAGGATTTAATTTTCGTATGTGTAAAAATTCAGATATAAATAAAATATATCCGTGAAAAGACAAAAGGAGACTCACTTTCATTTATTAGGTATTAAATTTCATCACATAGTTCACCATTACTTTCAAGAATATTTTTTAGCGTTGTTAGATTAAAAGCCTTTGAAAACCTGACAATATTTTTACTTCTGTTTATAAATACATATTACAAAATGAAATCCTTATATTTGCCTTGAATACAATCAGAAAGATAAGCGCTGGTAAAAAAAAAAAAAAAAAGTTTTCCTCTTGTCTTTATTCATATTGTCTTTTCACACATTATATAAGAAATGACAAGAGGAAAAACTTTTATGTTGACACGTTTCGATCGCTTGAGAAACTTCATCAAAAGAAACGAAATATATCAGCATGAAAGGTTTTCCTATTGCCATTACCATTATTAATACAGTTTTGCACATCATATATATATATATATATATATATATATATATAAATATATATATAAATATATATATATATATATATATATATATATATATATATATATATATATATATAAAGAGAAGGCGATGATCACAATTTTATATTTTCAGATTCACGCATGCGCGTTGTTTGTTTTGGATTATTGCCGACTGCACAGTATAGTATGGTCAGTTGGACACCGTCTATGAGAAAAGGAGCACCATGACGCAATTCACTGCCAGAAATTTGGAAACGACATGCTGTACTGCTTGGCATTCGAACCGGAAGCTCCAATATGAACATTTCAGAGGACAGTGCAGGAGATTCGGAAATTGGGTGTTGATTGGTTGTTTTTGATATCGAGAAGTTCAAGAAATTGAAGTTTTTGTTTATTATTTTCGTAATGTAGTAGTGTATTTGTATTGTCAACTAGTATTTTCCTGTATTGTGAATGCGTGTGTGTTTGTATATATATATATATAAGACAAAAGGAAAACTTATCTTAGCCGGCGTGCTTCGTCCTCTAAGAATGATATTTTGCAACATGTATTTATAAACAGAGTAAAAATTCCCTCAGTTGCCTTGCACCCTGTCGTCTGGGGTTTCAGAATACGCCGAGTGCACTTCTGCAGAGGGGTAAGCCCCCCCCCCACACACACACACACCAATGAAGCGTCCTAGGTATGACGATAAACTACATCCGCGTCCTGGGTATGACTACATACGGCACCAAGGCCTCTGATCAGGAGCTTTTGAGGAGCGTGGAACCATCTCTTAATTGCTGGGATTCCTAGGTCCACCCTGACCCATTTAGGGTCCCAGCTATGGGCAAATAGTTAATTATTACCAGCAATACTTTTTTGAAAAATAGTTAACCCTAAAAGACTATGAAAGTGTAAAAATAAGTTTTAATAATAGATTTTTTTTTTTTTTTTTTTTTTTTTAGGTGGGAGTAAATTATTACTAGCAATATATTTTTGAAAAACAAATATTACCAGCAATACATTTCTGAAAAAAAAAAATGCAATTACCAGCGGTACATTTTAAAAAAATGGTTACCATCAATACATTTTTTTTTAAAATATTACCAGTAATAAAAATATTGTCGGAATTAAATAACCCACTGAGGTTGATATGCCGTAAAACAAAACAAACAAATTCATTTGAGTTGATAAAATTCCTCAGAGTATAAAACGCGTCGGCTAAGTTTTCCGTTTGACTTTATTCATATTGTCCTTTTGAAATTATATATATATATATATATATATGTATGAGAGTGAGAGAGAAAGGAAACATTTCTTTACCAACACGTTTCTGCATCTTATGGGTTTTATCTATGTAAATTTTGCGACATGTATTTATAAACAGAAGTAAAAAAAAAAATATATATATATATCCTATATTCGATTAGACTTTCTTGGCCTTTGGCACTAATGACAATCGTGGATATAAAGTTTGTGTTGCTCCAGTGCAGGCAGGTTTGAGTAATTCCGTGAGAGTTTGTTGGCCCAAGTACACACAAAGTGATTCTTTTTACTATCTTCTGTCATGATACACTGGTAATGAGGCATTTATCAATATAAATGAAGAAAATGTAGAGTGCAGAGAAAAGCGTGTTTATACCTTTCCCGAGGTTATTAGTGTAAAGTTACGATGAGAAATCACATAAAAATTCAAACGACACTGTGTGCGTGTGTGTGTGTGTGTGTGTGTGTGTGTGTGAATACATTGTGCGTGTCTGTGTGCGCCCCAGTGCATTTGTTTGTGTGGATGCCCGAATGCGTGGTGTGTGTGTGTGTGTATGTGTAATGCCCGAATGCATGGTGTGTAACCTTGCCCTCTGTTCACCTGAGACAATTCACCGATTCGAGTTCAAGATATGAAGAAAGACATGAGTAAATCTAAATAATGAACCCGACTTTACGCGTTGAAAATTTAATATGGACTTCAAACCCTGACCAGTCAAAACATTTCGAAAAAGTAAGATATTAATCCAAATAATTGAACTAAAATAATAATAATAATAATAATAATAATAATACCAGACCCAGTGCTCAAGGGTCGCAAAAGCAGAATGAGCTTTCTTACAGATGAGATAGTCCCTGCAAACTGTCATGTAGATTTGAAAATCTATCAAAATACAAAGATCTTGAAATGGAAATTTCAAGAATGTCGCACATGAAGGTATCAATAATTCCAGTCGTTGGTTTGTTTAGGAAACGCTCTGATCGGAAGTGATCTCTGGTAGACCATGTGTTAAGGAAATGCCAAAAATTGTTCTTACAAGCACAGCTCACACTCTACAAATGTAAAATGTCTATGCGTTTGTATGCTTCTTTTTTTTTCTACAGGGGAATATGTCACGGTGCCATTTTCAACCTTAGATCTCTGATTGGAACCCAGGAGGAAATTAGTATGCAACAGAAATAAAACAAAAATACCTACTTCCCATAACATGCAAAAGACGGATGCCAATCGTCTTTATATTACCAGAAGTAATGGTATCAACTTGAGCTAACCTATAAAGCAACTACATTTAGGTCTAAAAAAAAAAAAAATCTATTTAGTGAGTACATCTGACTGGTTGGTACAACTTTTTGCCTTCCATGAAAAATTTATAAAGAAATCATCCATTTATGAAGAAAACAAAGTTCTAATGAAAATCAACTTTACTGTCAAGGGAATAAATAAAATACGCTACCAACAAATGCAGTTAAATTTATTCAAAAAAAAAAAAAATGCTACGATACAAGTGTTAATCATTTTAAAGACACCTAGGAACAAAACTTCTTACACTATTAATATGTGCTCAGAAGTAACGATACGGATGTAGATCAACACAAAACCCATAGTGACTGAAGAACGTAGGGCTAAAAGCAGAGATGGAGGCATTTATAACGGCTGCCGCTTTACCAGGAATCACCAGACAAACATAATAAATATTGCATACACCCAATTTGGATATTATGGGAACTACATGTTGAAATTATTCATTATTTAGCGTCTAAAAACTAAAGGAATACAAAAATCAACTTAAGATTGTACAGTATATTCACTATAAACAAAAAATACCTTCTCATATATAACTATTCTTCTTCCTTTCCATCTTCATTTTATTCTTTTTTTTCTTTTCCCTCCCCTATTTCTTGTATCATTTGTATATTTGCGTGCATATATATTCTATCACATTTACGTGTTTGTGTATTAAGATGTGATTTTGTCTGTGTTGTCATTTATAAACCTTATTCCATTGTGCACTTTTCAGCCAAAAAAAAAAAAAAAACCCTCTCACTTGTAGCTAATTTGTAGCAATAAAGTGTACGTCTTAGATCAGCGCCGTTTCGAATGGGTAACTTAACACAGTGGTTTTCAACCAGGATTCCGCGGAACCCTAGAGTTCCGCCATTAAAGCCCAGGGGTTCCGCAAGAAATTACATATGACTGGGTTAGAAGCCCATTTGTGGAATTTGAGCCATCTGAAGAACAGTTTACATTAACAGAAGAAGAACTTGCCAGTGTTTCAAATGACAGAACATTAAAATTGAAGCATTCTGAGCTTAGCCTGGATGCATTCTGATTGCTGGTTAAAAAAGGAATATTCTGCAATTACCCAGAAAGCACTCCGCCTTCTTATGCAGTTTTCAACATCCGACTTGTGTGAATTTGGATTTTCAGCTCTGACAATCATCAAGCGCAAGAAGCGAGCACAATTGCTGTCTGTGGAAGATGAACTTCGTGTGTGTCTGTCAAAAACACGACCCAATATTAAAGATTTGTGCAAGAAACATCAGGCTCAAGTTTCTCATTGAATTTTTTATGAAAATAAATGTAATCCATTTAAACTGAAGTTTTTTAATACATGTGTTAATAACCGTAGAAGCAAGATTAAAATTGCATATGGACGTCTACAATATTTTTACAGTTTATCTTTGTATTTTTTTGTAAATAAATCTGAAGATGAGTATTTTTATTTTATTTTAATAATTGAAAGCTTTTTTTTGCATAAAACAATTAATTTATTGCAGGGTTTCCTCAAGCCACTGGAATGTTTCCTTGTAGTTCCGCTCCAGCAAAAAGGTTAAAAACCACTGACTTAACATATAACTATGAACAACACACGAAAATATTAGTATATATTTCCCAGTTTCTTCTTTGAATAATGTTGTAATTTTTTAATTTTAATGTATGGTAATATTAAATATTTAAATGCATAGTAAATTAATAATTAATTAGTTATACCGATACCCAATTTAATCTAATACTGGCATTAAAGCATTAATGAGTTGTATCTAAGGTCTGTTATCAAGTTATTTGAATTATCATATACATGTATTTTGATTGGCCATCATAACTTACGTAATAAAGTTCCCCCCAACTACAGTACGGGGGTTGGTTTTTGAACCCTTTAGAACTTTTACTTTTGCAATCAACACCATCACTTGACAAGACATCCATAGTGTTGAAACAAAATGGCTATTTTTGTAGAGATGTTATAACATGCTTATGTTATAATTTTTAAATAGATATTATTCGCTCTAATTTCTGTTGAGCACATTTTTTTAAATAGTGGTTTTGGTTATTGGATTTTATTCCATTTATACCAACCCTGTAATCGTTTATCTCTCAGTGCCATCAGATAAAAATATGTCTGTTAAAGAATACGAAAAAAAATGAATAAATACAAGTTTTTAATTTAAAGTTAAAAACTTGGGACCGTAAAATTACTGTTATACCTATAATAACTGGAGCACTGGGTCAGATCAAAAAAGGTGGAGATAAACAAATTAACCAGATCTCTGGCAGCCTCTGAAAATAGATTTTTAAAGTTGCACACTATAGAACAATTCATCAACTAAATTTGGTTGGTTGATTTTGTTTCGCGTCATATCAACCTCTATGGGTTATTTAATGCCAAATCTAATCTATATAATATATATATATATATATTAAATATATTTTTAGGCAATTTTTTTGTTGTTGTTGAGATAGTAATGGTTTTAGTGATACAAGTCTTACTAATTAACCCATAGCTGGAGAGAAGAGACGTGGGTTCATACCTTTCCCAAGAGTATTTGCGCGTAAGTGAATATAATGAACACAACTGGGATTAGAACTCGGCTTTCCGATTAACAATTCCGAGCCACTGTCCATTACACCACCCGCACATCCAAGTTTCCAAGCGGTCAGCCATCTAGGCACTAACCAAGCTCGACGTTACTTAACTTCGGTGATTGTATCGGCGTTTTAACATGATGCGGCTGTAAGCCCATCACTAATGAGAACACTGTCTAGGTTAAGAAAATAGACACACTCTCTATGATAAGAAATGGTGCAAACAGAATGCATATTTTACTAATTTACCCCAGGACTCAGGTAAGGGGTCCAGTCAGGGATTGTACTGATCAGAAAGTAAAAAAAAAAAAAAAAAAAAAAAGATAATAATAATCATAATAATAATAATAACAAAGAAGAAAAAAAAAGAGTATTCAAGTTCTGGACTTTCATGAATGACCCTGAGCAGGACATCTACAAGCTAGGGTAAAGGAGAGGCACTGAGAAAATATTTTCTTAACCGGTACCTCCACCTCCGAGGACAAGGGAAAACATTCGAAAGTGAAATTCTTGAGGTCACATCGAACGGTTGCTTTATTTTGCCTTCGCGCCGTTTTTTCAACTTACATCAACCAGAAACAAAATGTCAAATTGAGGGCGCATGCGCCGAGAGAATGTCCGTACTGATGAAACGAGTCGAAAGAAAATATTTGTAGGATAAAAGCAATCTTTGTACAAGGCTAAAAACATCAATCATCCTATAAGGAATGTTTACTAAGATTGGCATACTCTGGTGCAAGATCTCCTTTATTATTATTATTATTATTATGCTATATATTGCTATTAATTTTTATTAAAGTTTGTTACCTCTTAATTTCAGTTGCCTTTTATCGCAACCTCCAGATTGTCATTCTGAAACCATTACTATTGTTTATTTAACGGCATATCAACTTCTTATGGGTTATTTAATACCGAAATTTAATTTTCTTGAAAATATTAGTAATTTTTTTCCCAAAAATGTATTGCTGGCAATTTTTATTTTACAAAAAATATATTACGGGTACTAGTTTTTTTAAATTTATAACTAGGAATTTTTTTTTTTCTTACAAAGTATCTATTGATGATAATTTTTTCTTTCCAAAAAAGTTTTGCTGGTATTTTTTTATTATGTATTATACTTTCATATTGTTTTTTACCCAAGCTTGGGGTTTCAGTATTTGCCCATAGACGGGACCCTAATAGGTGCTACCACCCTGGGTCAGAGTGGACCTGAAAACAACAGCAATTAAGAGGTGGTCCCATGCTCCTCAACACCTCCCGATCAGTGACCTTGCTGCCGGATTTATTTTATCGTCAGTATGTGCAGCTATTAAATGGTGCTAATGACAATAATCGACGTACAGGTGGTGCAATGGGTTTTGAGGACTTAGCGAGTCGAATTCATGTTCTGGCCTTGTTTGTTAAAACTTACTTGAAGACTGTAGAATGGATCCGCAGAAAAATTTTATTAGCAATGTATTAAATAACACGGGCCCTCAAGCAGGATTCGAACCTGCGCCCTCTCATTTTAAAGGAGAAATTGCCATCTGATCCAGCAGGTTTTAACTACTTTCACAATCAAACAAGTTTTTATTTACCTTTAAATCACACTCACTGATTCACATTTTCTCCAAAGGCGACTGTCTACTCCGTTTCGTGACTGAAATGTAGACACAAAGCAATTTCTAAAGAGTTAATGGATTTTTATTACCTCAAACGTTATTTTTAGTAGATACCCGCATAGCCACTCCGTTTATTTATGACCGAGTGGGCTTTCACCTCTAACGACTAAACGTGCTTTAAAGGCGAATAGAACCTTGTTTGATTGCGAAGCTCTTCGTAGCCGAGCGGTCAAAGCACATCGGATCAGACGCTAGTTTCTTCTGCACAAATGGATGCAGGTTCGAATCCTTCTGGATGGTACATTTACTTTAATAAATTTCTTCAAGTGTGCACACTGGTAGACAAAATACTGTTTAAAATAAACGGAGTGACACCTCAAATACGGACATCCACTAAAAATGATAGTAAAGTAATTATATATGTATATGTGTGTGTATGTGTGTGTGATCCACAGACAGACTGTTTCGCTGTAGAGATTTACCAAGTTTAGCTTAGATGTGTCACAAGGCCGAATGGATGGGGCACCCAGTGAGGATCGAACTCACTACTCAGTCGTAATCCTTCTAGCAAGACAAGCTTGCTAACCATTAAACCGCCTCGAGGTGCCCAAGACTGTTTCACTGTATCACAGCTCATCATTGTGGCTAGACAACCGATTGCTTCAAGCCGAGATCGAAACCCGACTGATTCGGCAACAGTCGGAGATTTTATGTATTGATTCAAAAATTATAACATCGCTCCAAAAATAGCCATTTTGTTTCAACACATCTGGGGTCTTATCAATTGATGGTGTTGAATGCGAAATAAAGAGGTTTTTTTTTTTTTGAAAATTCAAAACCAAATCAAACTCCCTCAATAGGGGAAACATTGTGACGTAACCTATGACGACCAATCAGAATACTAGTATATGACAATTCAAAAAAACATGACAGTGTATCCTAAATACAAACTGTTAATCAAATTTAATTTTAGATTAAACTAAAAATCAATATGAAATAATTAAATTTTAATTTCACGGTAAAATTACAAATTCTAAATTAAACCAAGCAAAAAGAAGTTATTCAAAAAATGGAACGTAGGAAAAAAAAGAAAAATATATATATATATATATATATATATATATATATATATATATATATATATATATATATTGAATGTATTTAAAAATAGAAAGTCGTCCACTCGAATTCCAGCCATGCCCAACACCCGACGGCTCGGAATCGCTGCTACGATAATTCACGAACAATATATTCACACACTCAAAACATGAAAATAAATTAAGTACATCAATATCAACCCAATTTGAAAGTGGCTAAAGAATTGGCCGAAAGCGCTTGGAATAATCGACGATATATATCGACGAGTTTTTGTACTCGCTCACTCCCACTAAACGGAAAAATGTAAGAACGCTAGAAAAACTAAATCAAAAATTAATAAAAATTTTCTTGTCCGTCATATTTAACGAAAGATTATATATATATGTATATATATATATATAAATGAAGTTATCTTCTACGACGGCAAATATATCTACCAAACGTGACCAAAACGACGGGCGGCAGTTTTCTTATCAACGGGATAAAAGAGATTTATCAAAGGTTTATATATTGGCTTTTAAGAATCAAACACGGTAGATGGCGGGGCGTTGAGTTGATCTCTCGTCGAAAAGGAATTAGGGTTTAGTCCCGTCAAATAAGAAGCGCAAATGTAAGAATATATGCGTAAGGATTAAGAACATTCATCAGTATTTATCTCCATACTTAGAAAAGGAGTGAGTCCCTAGGACGTCGAATTTACGAAGTCATTCAGTGCAGAAATACTCAAATATGTCTAACTAAGAAGCGGGTTGGCCATCCGCGTTTCGGCACGCAACACTTGGCGCCTGTTTCTTTTTCAGTATAATAGATTCTTTTGTAAATAATATAGGCGTTATGTGAAGGATGAGTAAATATGATGTTCTATGTTAATGGCAACGCTGAAAAGCAATTCTGAGAAGTTCTCTGTTCAGCCTGACTATTATTTTATTCGAGATATACAAGAAGTGACTAGGTTTTGTACACCTGGTCAACAAGTTACAGATATTGTTATCTCATATATATATATATATATATATATATATATATAATTTGTGTGTGTGTGTGTGTTAATTGTAGGGAAAGACGTATTAGGAACAAGAGAAGAAAATGGCGGAAAGGAAGGAAGAATAGGAAAGGAAAAAAAACAAAAAATATATTGATCAAGAATCATGGGATAGAAGAAAGTAGGAAAGAAAAGACAACCACGGAAATATGGATGCGTTGATTAAATAATGAAAAGAAAAAAAAGCGAAGAGTGGGACGAGGGATTTGGAGGAAGAAAAAATGAAGAAAAAAGCGAGTAGAGGGGAAACAAAGGGAGAACGGAGGAGCCAAAGAAAGATAGAAAGAATGAAAAATAAGAAAAAAAAAGAATGAAAAAAAAAGAAAAAAGATAAGAAACAAGAAAAAATAAAAAATGAAAAAAATAATAAGAAAAGAATAAAAAAAAGAAAAGAATAAAAAAAGAAAAAGAAAAGAATAAAAAAAATGAAAAGAATAAAAAAAGAAAAAAAATAAAAAAAAATGAAAAAGAAAAAAAAAAAAAAAAGAAAATAAAAAAAAAAAAAAAAAAATGAAAAGAATAAAAAAATGAAAAGAATAAAAAAATGAAAAGAATAAAAAAATGAAAAGAATAAAAAAATGAAAAGAATAAAAAAATGAAAAGAATAAAAAAATGAAAAGAATAAAAAAAAAAAAAGAAAAGAATAAAAAAAAGAAAAAGAAAAGAAAAAAAAAAAGAAAAAGAAAAGAATAAAAATGAAAAGAAAAAGAAAAGAATAAAAATGAAAAGAAAAACAAAAAATACATAAGAAATATTAATGAAGAAACATTGGGTTAAGTAAACCGACAAGGAAGGAGATTATATTAAAAATATAAATATAACGTGAAATTTAAAAAAAAAAAAAAATGCTTCTTTGTTTCGTCGTCGCGTTGCAAATTTATTGATCTACCTGAGGATCTATTTATCTATCTAGATGTGTCACCCATAGACAGATTGCTTCGCTGTATCACAGCTCATCAGTGTGGCTTGACATTCGATTACCTCAACCAGAATCGAAACCCAACCGATTTGGCATCAGTCGGAGATTTTTTTTTTCCTGAGCTTTCAGCTCCCAGCAGAGAGGAAGGTGAATTTTTACGTATTTTAGAATAAACACGCCAGGGACTCAGAGTGCTCAATTCATAGAAGAGCTTTTGTTTACAAATTCGCACTTTTCCCTCTAAAGTGCTCAACTGAATTTTACTTTTTCGGAAGTATATAGTAATAAATAAAATTAAATGCTAATTTATCGTGTCCCTACTTAGAATTTCGTAGAGATTACATCCACTCGTCAGGAAGATTTGACATTTATTTATCCACTATCTCCATAACCACAAATGTTGTTTGCCTTACTGGTCGACAATTTTGGGTGGTGGGTACAAAACACACTCTTTTATATATATATATATATATATTATATAAACTTTAAAGGTTATTATAGTGGATATAATATGTGAAATAGACACGTTTTTTATTAATGCTTTAAACAGTGTGTATTACAACTAACGGCCTGCGTATTCGACAAATCTTAATAAAGAAAATGTTCTCTGGCAGGAATCGAATGCGCCCCCCCCCTTTTTAGGAGAAACCACTATTTGATCCGCTGTGCCTTACAACTCGGCTGCGAAGCGCGCCACGGTGCAACAAAGTCCTCCTTTCCATTTTATTATATACCGTTTAAAGTTAAAAAAAAAAAAAAAAAAAAAAAAAAAAAAAAATGGGGCACTATTTACAAAATAAATAAAAATGTCGGATTAAAAACTAAATCCATTAATTATTTAGAAATTAGTATGACAAATTGTAAAAGGTCTTTGTGATGCGTTTCATCCGTTAGGACTTCATCGGGCTCACAAACGCGCGAGAATCATCATAAAATCGAAATCCTCTAGACCAGTAGACATTAATTTCACCGTGTAAAAAAGAAACAGAACAGGGATGTACGGATACCAACTGAATATACCATCTACAGTAGTAAGAAACAATATTGGATTAAAAAAAATTTCTTATGAGATATATATATATATATATATATATATATATACACATACACGGGTTGAAAAAAATAGCAACGGAATGCACAGAAATGTGTTTAGGAAAGAAAACAGAAGCGGATAAAATATCCAGAAAAGAAAAACAGAAATTGAGAGAGAGAGAGAGAGAGAGAAAAAGGGGGCGGGGAGAAATAGAAATCGTAAAATGGCTACTGAAACGACAATGATGCCCTCTGAAAAGAAAAGAAAAAAAGAAAAAAAGAAAAGAAAAAAAAGAGGCAAATAAATGTAGCTGTAAATCTGCCGGCACGTATGGGTCACCGAGTGCAAAAGATGGTAAACTAAACCTGGTGTTAATTCGGTACACTTTCTGGCTAAAACTGGCCAACGCGGACGACGAGTGATTTAAATCATGAGACGCTAACTGATACCCTCTCAAGCGGAGAGTCGTGATCCCGATCGTCTCTTGCCAGAGGTTAAGGTATCGATATTAGCTAATCTTAGCACGGCACAAGATCAGATGGGAGGAGAAATCAGTGCAAGATTGTGCTACGCCAGTTTTCTAAATCGGTAAGATCTACCTGCATAGAAAAATCAGCATTCGTAATTTTGGTTTTTATGTAGGCTCTAACACTAACAGGAGGCGCGGATAGTGATTTACTAAGTGTAGCTTAGTTGTGGTACAAGGCCAAAATTATAGGGTACCCAATGAGGGGGGTTCTTGATTGGGCCTTCGGCTTGTTCAAGAATCCCTGTCTTTGCATATTCTCAGCATTGGAACCTCTCCTGGCTGCCGTTTGATCTAGTTTTTCATTTGCACGGGATTTTTTCCTCGCTGCAACTTTGGCTCTTTTGATTGCAATTTAGTTCTCTGTTGATGGAGATTTCTTTTTGTGAGGCATACTGCTGCCGTATGCGATAGGCAACAATAAACTACAGAAGAACTCAAAATTAATCGCCGCATTTAAGTATTACATTCATGTTTAAGCTTACCTTTTAAAAGTTCAACGATAATTTTTCTGCCGACACTTAAAGACAATGTTGATGTACGTAGGTCGTTACTTTTCGTACAAACAATTATTTTTATTTCATTGCTGGCTTTCGCTAGATTTCGCAATTAATTTCAATTATTCCCAAATTTAATTTCCAAGTTATAAAAATTGTTAACGTACAAAAAAACTTTGTCGCAAAAGATTACATAAAAAAATACCCCCGAAACAATCGCAGTAATGAAAACAGGGGAATCCAAAATTTCAGGATTGCGGGTTTGGATCCGATCTGGAATGTTTTAAATTTACTTACGGAGTCGGTTTAATCCAAAATGGTATGTTATGTTGGGCTACGGCTTCTAGGAGTAAAGTTGAAAATGTGTGACACTTGCATCTATTTATAGAGATTTAATAAATTTTGTATATATATTTATAGATACATGAAATGAAGCTTGTCATGTAATGCTCACATGTATTTTTAAGTGGTGAAATTAAGATTTCACATGAAAATATATAAATGCAACACAAAACACTACTACATCAGGATGTGAGAAATTGGAGGGACAAGCTACCGGAGGGACAGGCTACCTCATCAATGACATCACTGTAAGCGTGAAAATGAAAATTCGGTAAGCTATCAGTCTCTACCAACGATGTAGTGTTTTGATTAAAAATGTTACAATACACAAAAGTACATTATTTGTGTAAAAACAAAACAGATTCTGATTAAAGTTAAATGTAATGAAAACTAAAAAAAAAAGTCAGTATCTTATTTGTAACGCTGCTAGGTAATGATCATGCTACGGGTAGCCATGTTGCTTTCTGAAATTTTCCATTTGTGACAAGTCATATCAGCACCTGAAACACTTTCGAATTTTGGAGGTTTTCGAATTTGGGAATTTCAGATAAAGGATACTCAACCTGTATTTAAATAGTTTCAATAAACCTTTAACTAGTTCCACAGACGACAATGGTGAGGTATTCAGTGAGGATCGAGCTCATAATAGAAAGGAGAGGACTGTCTTCGAACCTCGTAGATTGGCGTTACAGAATCGCTAACAAATAACAGAAACCTCATCACTTGTAGAGTTTCAACAGTGGCAACAGTTAAAATAGATAGCACATGTAACTCGAAGAAATTGATGGATTGTTTTTTTTTTGTTTTTTTTTTACTATTTATCAACCTTTTGCGGGTTATTTAAAGCCATAAAATATTTTAAGATATTTTTGAGAGATAATAAGGATTTACTGACACAAGTTCTACTAATTAACCTATAAATGAAGAAGGAAGAGGTGGATTCCTACATTTCCCAAGTGTATTTGAGCGTAAGTGACGACCCCGACTGGAATTGGAACTCGACTCTCCGATTTTCAATTCCGAGCCAAATAGAAAATAATGATATAATCAAGATGTTGGTGTTCCATGTTCCTTCGAAGAAACGCTTAGGAATGAAGCCGTCATCAACATTGGAAAGATCTACAACAGTTAGTAGACGTGAGAAACCTATTTTCCTGAAAATCTGCAGAAAAAGATTTTAGAAATTTCCATCGATAGTAGCAATAGCTGCTCGTTCACTGAACGCCGAATGTTTACTTATAAGGAAACGGCTAATATTACCAACAGCATACTATCAAATAGGTTACTGAGACGATTTTAGTGGCCACCGCACTACGGTATACAATCAAACATCTTTCGTAATCATTCACATTGGGCTACGTGTTAAAATAGACTGCCATAGATTGACAGGGGTTTAAGCGTGATGCATCAGTCAATTCATTAATCATTTTATTTATTCGATATTTAACAAACGAGATGAGGAAAATAAATTATCGATACATTGTCGTTGGGACTTAACCAATTTCTCTGTTTTGGAATGGCTAACAAGACATTTTGCTGATATAATATCACACATTAACTTACTTGTACTGTACTGAAAAGAGTGCATTTACATTTTCCCGCCTTGTAACAATATCTAGTTCTACGTATTTCCACAAGGTGGCGGTATTCATACCTGACTATTAAATGTGGTTTAGATAACAACGAGTAAACAACATCCTGGTATTTACAGGCGTTTCATCGTGTGGTAATTGTTAGCGAGCTAGTCTGGTTGACTAATGGATAGTGAGTTCGATGTTCACTGAATGCTCGAATGGTTGGCCTTGTGCGAAAAATAAGCTAAACTTGTACTTAGAATAAGAAATATAGCAGTTCACTTTTTCTGTTTTATTTACAATGACTTATTTGGTGGTGTAAGATTTTATGTAATTCGGGTATCGTTCATCTTATGGTAAATAAATAGATATATAGTTATTTATAATTATATTTTGATCTCAGATATATATATATATATATATATATATATATATAAAGATTGGCACGAGTTGCAAAAAAAAAAAAAAGAATCTCATAAGAGAAACAAGATAATTGTGAGGTTATTTAATGATATGAACACAGTTTGTGGAAATTACGAAAAAGGTGAACGGAGACTACGGAACAACAAAAAAAGAAATTGAAAACATCGCTAAATAAGAACAAGAAAAAACCGGATTTTATTTACGTAACTGTTGTAACCAAGAGAAGATTACTGAATAGAATAATTAAACGAAGGTTGGTAATGAACGATAACACTTAAGACAAGAACAACACATAAAGGATTCGCCATCGGCGCATAGAAGTCGTTAACTGCTAGAAGTGAGTCAAATGAATTCCACAATGAATCTCCAACTGCAGAATATCTACCAACTGCCCCACGCGGTTAGATGTGGCATAAGGTCGAATTTAATGTGGGGTAACCGAGCCCGTAGGCTCAGACAAAATTCCCCCGTAGACCCCGTATAAAACGGGGTCGGGTAGCTGTTTTCCGAGACAAGAAACTGCCCTTCGACATAGCCTCGTCTGGGGATCCTCTCTGCCCGGAGACAGGGAGTTCGACCAGCACTGCTGGAGACGAATCCTCGACTGCAGACCAACATACAGTATTTACTACTGTATTTATGTGAATGGGGACATATCTTCAGTAGGTATACTACAACAGTAACAAAAAGAAATTGAAGAAAAATTAAAATGGTAACAAGTAATAAAACTGAATTAACCAACAGGAAAATATTTGAAGAAGCGAGTGTTGCTGGTGCAAACAGAAAGAAACGATACAGTACACTCGCTAAAGATACAAAAGCAAACTACCAACCGTAAGTCAACATAAAAAGAAACGTATAAGTTGCCCCAATAACTATATGAAAACCGATTTCTTAGCATTAATCTTTTGTGATTAATGTAGAGCTACATTGGATGGACCAGATGACTAAGCTGGAAATAGAGTCTTTCATGAAAATCGTATATTAATACGAGTTATAAGACTACGGAAAGGGAATGTTTGAAGCTTGTATTACACAGTGAGGTGATTCTAAAAGAACTAGAAGTCCTAACATGATTACTTATTGGCGGTCACAATCTTAACAGCATAAGGTGTGCATATGATACAGTGTTCATAACAGGCACAGAAAAAAGAGCTACAAAAACTCCGACAGATGTTAGTGAAGGAAAACGCGAAGAATGAAATAAGCCTCAACTGCAAGAAAACAGAAGACATGGTTGTTAGCAAAAGAGGTGAGCCCAAAGAGAGAATTGCAAATCGGAGATACCAAAAATCAAACAAGTGCGGAAATTTAAATATCTGGGAAGTGTTTTAACAGAGGACGGAATGAGCGTCACTGAAATCCGAGGGCGTATTGTGATAATCAAAGAAATATCCCAAAAGCTAAGCAGATTAATAAGAAATAGAAAATGTTCACTAGAAACAAATGAAAAGAGGACTAAACTGCTACATGATAGTTATCCTCCTGTATGGCAGCGAGTACTGGACGATCTCCTCAAAGTTGAAGAGGAGACTTTAAGCAACAGAAGGCTGCTGAGGATAGCATGACCGAACATGTGAGCAACGATTAAATTTTGGAGAAAATGAAAACAAAAAGGAAACTAATACTTAACATCAGAAAGAGACTATAGCGGTTTCTGAGGCAAATAATGAAGAAGAAAGGCTTGGAAAATCACGAGGCAGATAGAGGACAAGAGAGAGGGGGCGGATATCTGTTTTTTGTATGCTTCTTCTGTATTATTTACATATTGAACACACACCTTCACCTAAAATACACACAAGCACGCAATACAATTTGAAAGAAAAATGACCAACAATACATTTTATTTGCAGTTGAGAGCATACAATTGCGTTCAAAATATATTCAGTTGAAACCATAAAGTTGTTCAAATTATTTAGATTTCGGCATTAAATAACCCATAGAGGTGTTAATATGCCGCTAAACAAAACCAGCCAAAAAACAGCAACATGAAAGAACTCTTTCATGACATTAGTCCATATAATATCCTACAATTTCTTAGAAATCAAACTTTATTCTAAAATATAACTTCAAGGAAACTTGAACATAAAACACACATATCATGGCCGCTATAAATTATGTCCACACAAACATGCATTTTCATTGAAAGTAAATTGCTTGACAGTGCTTGACAGTGAAAAGTTTTCCGACATGCTTTCACACAAAGCAGTGTGTCTTATTGGTGATGTCTCCTAAAAGTGTGTCTTCACGGTTGTGTCGCCTAAAGAGGGACGCTAATTATTGTCTGTCATTTCAGTTACCTACTATTATTCTGATATATCACGATCATGAGTCCTGTGACTCATTAGAGTTGTGGGGGTACCAAATGTAGTGCAGCCGTAGCAAAAGCGGTGTGTCTTGGGCAGTAGTAATTATGCCCGCACAAATATGTATATGCACCAAAGCTGAGTATCATTTTTGTGATGTCAACGAATACTCGTTGTCACTTTCGTAATGCTCGTTGTAGTAGAGACTTTGTAATCGCAGATACAACAATAGTAACGCCATTGAACAATACTGGTGTCAGAGGCTTTCGAATAACATTCGCACTAATAGTACTTGCTCGATAATACTCGCTCTAAAAGTAACCACCGTATAGTGATCCGAATAGTAATCCGTATAGTGATAAGCATACTGAATAGTATAGAGACAGAGGATAGTGTAGAAAGAGTGATCACTTAGACACCACGCTAATTTCCATATATACATTTTCTTTACCATCACGTGATTTACTTATTCAAAATAGGATCGCCTGTGTTTGCCTGGTGATCTGTGTTCAAACTCCAGCGTCGGCAACAGCACTTTATTCCTATATAACAATCATTTACCATGTATTCAGTTGTGAAAGCAAAATAACCTATCATATTTTTATTAATTCAAATCTCCTACGAAAATTAAATTTCAGCATTAAATGATCCATAAGGAGTTGCTATGTTGCTAAACAAACAAATCAATTAAAAGGCAAGACCTGTCAAAGGGTGTATGAATCTTCTTGTGGGGTCAGTGGCCATCTAGCACAACGAGGCAGACTCGCCTTCATAGTTATGCATATAGGCAGTGCGGTGATTGCACAACATCGCAAGGTGAAGGGCTCCTTAGACTGAAGTCAACGGTCAGAGTGGAGGGTTTCCACAACAGAATCAACGGTCACATATCTGTGACCAAAGCGAGTCTCCAAGTTAACGGACATTGGCTGCGGTTTGACCTGAAGATGAATGGGCTCCGCCAGATCTAAAAGACGCTACACTCTGTCATAGAACTGATAATGATGAAATATATACATACCCGATATATTGATAATATAAGCTTACCAACAGTATAACCCATTTTCGACCGGATCTTTAATTACTGGGAATTTTTACCGTTCAATTGGAGCAGTTTAAGTTTTAAAGTCAGAAAAATCAATATTATTAACATTTGGGTGCAACTGAAGCCCATCCCCAAATAGTGGGTTAACAATTTGAATGAGGAGTGGCTCTGAAGAGGGCCGGTTTTGCGTTCTCACTCTTGTTTCAGCCTCACGCACAGCGGCATTTGAAGAGGCGTTTCTCCTCAGCCGTTGAGTCCCTTGATCAGCAATTTCAGCCTCACGCGCAGCGGCAGTTGAAGAGGTCTTTTTCTTCAACCGTTGAGTTCTTTGATCATCATTTTAGGCCTCGCGTACAGAAGCGTTTAGGTATGCTCTTCTGGAAAGCCGATGGTTACGTTGATCTTCGGACTCAGTGGCTCTGATTGAAACATTCCAAGAGGCATTTTGAGACCGGCAAACTAAACGTTCTAAAGACGATTCGTTATCTCTTATTCGCATGGCAGACCTGACGGCAGCGGTTCTGCGACCTAGGTAAGTTCTTTTCTTTGGTGGCATGTCTTAGCCAAGTATGAATTGTCAAATGGAATACGTGGGTAAATACCAGAAGAGAACGCTGTAATGTTACAGGGATTATTAAGCTCGAATAACTTTAGGAAAGGTTGGAAAAATGAATGTTGAGTAATAAAAAAATAAAAAATAAAAAAAATAAAAAAAAAAAAAAAAAAAAAATCAAGCTTACTTATTACTATGGTGAATGCAATGCAAAGACTGGCAGGACAATAAAAAAAATTAAATTGGGAACGGCTATAAACAACTATGAAATCAACGCCTTAAAAGTGTAATAGTAGGCTTTATGCAACGGAAAAGGTAACCTCACCTGAGAGAGAGAGAGAGAGAGAGAGAGAGATTGCTTAGCCAAGAGAAGGAGAATGTGTAATTTGGACTCAAAACCGGCCCTGAAGAATTATCTATCAAGCAAAAAAAAAAAAAAAATTTCATCGAAATCGGATGAAAACTGTGGAAACGCATAAACAACATCCGATCACACACACACACACACACACACATTTTGAGAATTATAGATATAGATAATGTTATTGTAATAATTTAAAGTATTTATTTTATTAAAGTTTTTATGAAAGATATATATCCAAGAACATATAGTAAATAACAAAACGTTGCTGAGAGTTATAATGGACAGGAAGTAGTGGAGAGCCATTGTCGCCAACAAACTCAAAACTGGCACTGAAGAATTATCTATCAAACAAAAAAATTCATCGAAATCGGATGAAAACTGTGAAAACGAATAAACAACATCCGATCTCTCTCCTTCTCACACAGACACACACACTTTGAGAATTATAGATATAATAAGATGCAGAAATGTTTACTAACATTGATTGATTGACATCAAGTTTATTGTGAAAACATTAAATTGTATAATCAAATTTAATGCATGCTTACTAGGAAGGGGTGCTGAGAAGTTTTCGATTCGAGTAAGAAGCCCCAACCCCCCACCAATCAGATTTTGGAAAGTGGATCTGGCCGAAAACTTTTCGGCATCCTCTCTAATTATACTTTCTTAAGTTAGTTGGTTGATGTCACATGTCAACACTTGTGTTATTTAATGTTTAATACTAAATGGGGCACCCAGCCAGGATTGAACCCACTATTCAGTAGTAATGATCAAACAGACTAGTCTATCTAACCAGTAACCCAGGCCGAAGTGCCTCTTAATTCTT
Source organism: Acanthosepion pharaonis (assembly GCA_903632075.3). Lineage (NCBI taxonomy): Eukaryota > Metazoa > Mollusca > Cephalopoda > Sepiida > Sepiidae > Acanthosepion > Acanthosepion pharaonis. Next base: position 1,902,905 of record CAHIKZ030000036.1, read on the forward strand.
TCGGATCAGCTTCTTTTTTTTTTTGTCTTTATCACAACGTTTCGGACGTTAATCCCTCTGATCTTTCTAGAATATTTTAAATATTCGGCAATCTTTCATTTGTCAAAATAAATCCCTTATTTGATCAGCGGAAATATTCTTAGACTTGCCACAATCTGTTCCAAGCAGGTTTCAAATCTTAGCCTTCATTTCTAGTATGTGGAGTTATTATTTACATTCGGACTAATCTTCTCATCTTTGCTGTTCTTATTAAAACGTTTCGGTCGATATGCTCTCCTGCATTTTCAGGTCCATGTCGATCAGGATAATAATCGGAAGTTTCGAATTGAACCCTTAATCTACGAAAGTAGATTGTTGTCGTTCCGCTGGTCATGTCTCGGGGTACTCATCTTGTTCTTTTTGCTACTGTTCCGTTATTATTCCCCCTCCCCTTTTTTTACAGAGTCTGCGTCTGTATTTCCATGGATTGGACTCACAATTACAATGTCACCAATCTCACAAACCAACGCTTTAATCTACCCAACTATCGACCCGTAACTGTGAGTTCAATCCCTGGGTTGGCAAGAACAAAATAAAACAGTGGAAAGAGGGCTAAGAACAATTGAGCAGTACTAAATAGAAACGATATATCTGGATCGACAATCCCGAACAAGGCCGGACAGAACAAATCTGAGGACATTAGTCCGAATATCAATAATGTAAATGATTGTTAATATCCAACTTTAAAAAAAATGTTTATATTCTCAAACGGGCAGACTTCCGGTTATTTCAAATTGAAACACTGGTTCCCGTACGACGACCAATGTTAAGCTACGTCGAGATTGGTCAGTAACTAGATGGGTGACCGCTTCGGCACACCAGGTGCTGTAAACTTGGATGTGCAGGTAGCGTAAAGAGCTTACGACCACAACACGTTGAAACAATGGTTCACTTATGATCACTGAAGTTAAGCAACGTCGAGTCTGGTTAGTATCTAGATGGGTTACCATTTGGGAATATCAAATACTGTAAGCTTGTATGTGCGCGTGGTGCACATACAAGCTTATGTGGGCTTACAGCAAATATCACGTTGAAACACCGGTTTCCGTACGGTTACTAAAGTTAAGCAACGTCGAGGCTGGTCATTACCTAGATGGGTGAGCACTTGGGAATACCAGGTGCTGTAAGCTTGTATGTGCAGATGATGTAATGAATAATTGTTAACCGGAGAGCCAAGTTCCAATTCCAGTTGGGTTCGTTATATTCATTTACGAGCAGGTACCCTTGAGAAAGGTAAGAATCCATCTCTTTTCCATCCAGCTATGGGTAGGAGTATTATGGGATTTTTAACGACTTCTATATCAAGTCGAGCAGATGACAAGGAAGAGACAATTGAATAGTTTAAAGATATTTTATATAAAACAAGAATATATACATGAAGTCATGAATTGAAAGAGTCGCTAAAAAATGTGTTTTTCGGGTATAGGGTATAGGTCAACAATTGGATCAGTACCCATACTTTTCATCAAAAACAGTTGGTTACACTTATCTGTCTTTTAAGCAAAGGTTGTATGTCTCTGAAGCTAACTTTCTCTTGAAAGGTGGACTTTCTCGTTCGAACTGGTTTGGACGCTGTTCTTTGGAGTTCAGCTAAAGACGACTGTCTCTTTCCATTTCTTAAGCTGCACTGACTTGGCGTTCGTAAATACGCGCCAAATCCTATTTGGCGCGAAAACTGGGTTATACCATTAAAAGTGCATAATAGAATCCACCGATAGCAGCAGGAGCAAGGTGAGAAACCTTTATTACAAGAAACTGTGTTATTTCCTGTTTAGGATTGGTGTCTGGTTCTACTCTATACTTCTGATTATACTTCCATTCACTAAATTAATTCACTAATTAAATCCTGACTTCTAGAATTACATGATATCTTACCTGCATAGCCCAAAGAACTTCTCTTTCTTGCACTCATACAACTCCATACAGTAATTCTCTACCTTGAGTGGCCCTTGTGCCTTGGATTGGGCGAACATCCCCCACCTTCAAAAATAGACTTGTATTACTAAATCATTATCTCAAAAAAAATTCTTACACTATAAAAATATTTTCTGGGGTTAAATAATATTCAAAGGTGTGATAAACCGTAAAAAAAACGAATCAATCAAAAGAGTACAAGTAAGACTGAAATTGCGTTTCTCTCTAAAAATCGATCACGTAATAATGAGAGCTACAACCCGGCACTGAAAATAAAACCAGTATTCTAATGTTCTGCCACTGATCTCTACTTTCAAGTGGTGTATATGTTGCGTGATTTTGTGCTTGTGAATGCGAATCGTGAATTATTAGGGCGCAAAACAATGTAGACACTGGCATCTGGAAAAAAAGAGCAAAGTTCAAGGAATGCGTGCCCCTTTTTCGTAAGGGTCACTTGAGACACGGCAAAAAACATCGCACGAATTGTAAACTCACTGTGCAACACGCCCAACGCGACCCTTGACTCTGATCTAAAACAATAGAATTCCTGAAGTTCTTGTGTCACTTGCTGGGTGAGGCGGGCATGAAGCCCAAGAAACGACTGCACAGACTCACTGTTGTGTCTTTTTCCATTTTTTTATTTTTCCTTCTTTTTTTTTTTAACTTCTTTAATTATTTTTATTTACCTGGCCAAGACAGAAAAAAGCGACATAGAGAAAGAGGAGAACAAAAGATAGATTTCAGAGTCTCCGATCGGATAGAGTAAGGAATGGGGGGGTGGGGTCACAGGTGATTCGGCTTATCTACCGGAGGAGGGGGCAGGTGGCCTTCGCACAAGGTCATAACTAGTCAAATGACAAAGCGATATTGGCTAGCTAAATTTTTGTACTGAGTGACCCCTTAAGAAAAAAAAGAAGGGTTGTTCTTAGTTTAGGGTTAAAGCGGGCACCTGAAGTGTTGATGTTGACTGCGCACGTGAAAGATCTCACGCACATAAAAGACTGTTGGGGGCTTCGTGACAAAGACGACACAAGTACACATATTCAAAGGGGTCGGGTAATGTTCGTCAGATAAAGGCATTCAGCTTTTAATTTGAGAATACGGGTTCAGTTCATGCTGACTACATCCCTTATTTCGGAAAACATTTGTTAGAATGGTCAATCTCTTGAAGAAAAAACAAATATGGTTAGTGTCGTAACAGACAACGAAAAATAGTGCGAGACGGAAATGCGAAAGGGAAGATGAAGCGAATATAAATAGAAAAAAAGATGTCTTCCAGAAATTAAGCAGTGTTTAGAGATAAAAAAAAAAATTCGTTGGAAACAAAGTCGAGAGTGCTAAAGTGCAATAAAATATCTAAATCTCCTATATGGCAGTAAATGCTGGATAATCCCTTCACAGACGAAAAAGAGACTTAAAGTGACAGTTTGGTTGATTTTGTTTAGCGATATATCAACACCTTTATGGGTTATTTAATGCCGAAATCTAAATATTTAGAACGCATTTTCCCCTAAAAAGCCATGGCAATTCACAAATAATAAAAGAGCGGATGCTGTGGAGAACCATGATTATGTCTAGAAGGGGAAAAAAACAAGTTATGTAGCTTCCACGTAGCTTTTCTATAAATACTTCCAGGATAGTTTTTTTTTTTTTTTAATGGACACTCCGCTTAGGTACCTAGACTTTATGAATTTAAGCGCAGACCTAGACAAAAAGGTCTAATCATTTAATAGTAGAAATAGCTAGATGTAACAGTAAGTTCTATATTAACAATTTTTTCTTTCGGACTTCTCATTTGTGGTACTATCTTCCGGCTTCTTGCTTCCCAGTCAAGTTTGATCTTTAAAAATTTAAATGCAATCTCAATCGTTATCTACTGTCTTAATTGTTCTTTTCTTACAATTGACCTAATACATATACATAATACCTCATCTCAGAAATATAGACAGATATTGTTCTTTTCTTGTTCCCTATCCTTAATAGTGTTTTTCTCACTTTCTCTAACACTCTGTAACCACCCCCCCACTTGCGTCTTAGTGGCTTTATTACCCGAAACGTTTTTAGGGAAATGATTTTTTTTATCTCAAAAGACAACGATACTTCATTACACCCTATTACTTGGCGCTATGCAATCAATAACGAAGAGCTTTATCAGATAAAACAAGCTACATCACTTCAACACTTCCAAAAGCAGCAATAACAAAAATGAGAATAAAGACGTGAAAAAAATAACAGAATAAACTTTCCACAAAACAAATGATTGTAAAGAAAGTCACAATAGCAAAACGATTTATAACGTTTAGTGGGAGTCAAATTTCGTGAAAAATTGTTTTAATAAAATGTTTTATACATCTCAATTGAGAGTAATACTAACTATTCGATCAATGAATACCGAATGTTTCTTGCTTAGAAATGGCTAATTTCACCATTGCCATTACCAACGAGATTCGTTCAGCTGGAACCTCGGAACTCCCGATATTTCAGATATCTCCCTTACCATGGAGATCTCCCCGTGATGTTAATATTAGCTGCAGTGGTTGATGCCATCTGGCAAAAGAAAGAAGATAAAGATACTGTCCACCTTAAATAGGAAATAGGGAAATCCCTGATTTATTTATTTTGGATGATTGCTGGCAGGCATGCACGAACAAGGCAGGGAAACGAATTAGATAATAAATAAAAGTTGCCAGTCATGGAAAGCAGTCTTCAACGACTTGCGTGTAGTGGCGGCAAATCTCGACATCTAGGTCAAACGCCGGAGACACGAACAAGAATAAAAACAAAATGGCGACGGGACGCGCCACACGTCGGACCGGAAATGGTGGTTGACACCGGAGGCACGTCGGAAAAGAAATTCTCTTCACGCGAAAACTGCAGGTCAACTAAAGGAAGGAAGAAATGAAGACAGTGTGATGAGCATCAGCCGCTAGTTGTATTGTTTGCTTGGCCGGAACTGAGTGATTTGTTTGATAGAGGAGGAGGAGGAAGCATCGAAGAAATTGGATGGGAAAACGAAAACGAAGAAATAGCTGTCTTTATTCTTTATCTTTTACCAAAAGTACATCCATTTTTTTACCAAAAAAATATATATATATATATATATATATATATATATATATATATATATTCGTGAAAATCAAGTTGGTTGTTTTATTTTTCTTGTTAATATTTCGATCATTTTATATATATATATATATATATATATATATATATATATTATATATATATATTATATATGGGGGTGGATAACGATAATTTTGATATATCAAGAACAGCTTGAGAAGAAAGACAAAGTAGAAAAAGTTTTCGTGTGACATCCCTTAGAACTTTATCGGACTAGGTTTGTTTACGTTGATGCGACTACACATGCGCACAAACGAGAGACGCTGGGAATTTTAAATTTAAAAAAATATTTTTTTAAATGTGTTTTGGGTATATAATATAGACAATTTCATTTAGATTTTTTTTCTTAACCAACTAAGATACGAAGTAACTGCAACAAACGACAGTTACAATATTCTATCAAAAAAACCTGAAAATACATGGATTTTTTTAAGTCTTCGGCGTCCGATGCATGCAGATACATAACCCAGCCGATATCATTCAGTTTTTGTTTTTATTCTTATCAATAGAAGTGTGTGTGTGTGTGTGTGTGTGTGTGTGTGTGTGTGTGTGTGTGATATAAAAAGAGAAGATAGATAGAAAGAAAGACACGATGATATAAAACGACAGACAGATATGAGAGAAGATAAAAAAGACAGCGATAGATAGATAGAAAGAAAGACAGCGATAGATAGATATGAGAAGACGGCGACAAACATAAGACAGCGACAGACAGATATGAGAGAACAGGCACATATGAGAAGACAGACAGATAGGTAAATATGAGAAGACAGCGACAAATATGAGAAGACAGCGACAGATATGAGAAGACATAGCTAGCTAGATAGATAGATATGAGAAGACATAGATAGATAGGTATGAGAAGACATAGATAGATAGATAGATAGATAGATAGATAGATAGATAGATAGATAATCCTTTGGTATTACTCTAAATCTATTGACTATAAATATCGAAAACACTGATGTAATTAATATCTTCTATGCGAAAGACACGCGGAAGAAGTGACTGAGTATTTGTTTCTCCTTTTAAATTTTGATGGCAGCTGTTACTGCTATTTGGAACGCTTTTGTTTCCGAAGTGCCGGAAACACTTTTCCCCTACTCCAACCTCACTGCATCGCCTTTCGCTGAGCCTGGCTATCGATCCGGTCAAAGCGGGAAATGGTATCCTTTTGTTTCGGTTCTGTCTGCAGTGGGTATTGCAAATAAACGTGGACATTTTAGGAGGTTTGTTTTGGACGCAGATGCAGAGAAAAATGGATCGCCACACGCGTGCTTGTGTGCGTCTTTGTTTATTTTGTGCAATGCAAACGAATTTGGCCTTGACTATGAATCCATTTCCGACAGAGATATCTAGATGGGCCATGTAATTCCACAAATGAACTTCCTTTACGTTGCCAGAAATAAAAGAAAAACGAAATGTGTTACTTTTTTTTTTTTTTTTTTTTTTAGAATACTTGCAGAAAGCAAATAATACGTAGAGATGCTGAAATATTCTAGGTCCGATCAGACCGAAAACAAAGTATTACTGTCGTATCTGGGTTAGAGATGCCCAATCCTCTTTGTTTCAGTCTTGATAGAATTCAAAAAAACATTTAAGCCGCCATGTGGGTACTTAATTATTTTCTATTTTACAACACCTTTCACCACAGACGAAAAGCCATTGCAGGTTTTGAACAGTAGAGGTTTATTCCTTGTTTCCAAGTTTAAGGTTGGGTTTCCAGTTCCTTCTAAAAGCCTACTTCAACTCTGTACGTCTAATGTTATAAATAGGTTCGTCTATCGTCCGGTTCACATTCCTCCCCGATCTTTTGAACAGGAGTAGAGGTTTATCCCTTGTTCCTGGTTTAGTATTGGGTTTTCGGTTCCTTCTAAAAGCCTGCTTCAACTCTGTACGTCTAATGTTGTAAATAGGTTCGTCTATCGTCCGGTTCACATTCCTCCCCGATCTTTTGAACAGGAGTAGAGGTTTATCCCTTGTTCCTGGTTTAGTATTGGGTTTTCGGTTCCTTCTAAAGCCTTTTCATCTTTTTTCACCCAGTAGCCGATTGCATCTTAGAGGCATTGCCGCTTTGCTAGGGGTGAATTGATTAAACAAATGTCTGCCGCTGTTTCCATGAAAAATGTTCTGAAGAGCTACATAGCCTAGTTTTGTTCGTATTTTAACTAAATATTCACTCAATAAAAGGCCCAACAGCCACTCAAGGCAGAGTGTTACAGAATGAGTTTTTTGAATGGACGTAAGAGGAAGAAGTAAAAGCAGATTATGAGGATATGTAGGATAGGTAAAAGTTGACCCTAGACTTAAGGGGGTTAGGATTTCAGTGTTGGGGGAATCGTCCTCCCGGGTGTAGTAGTAGTCTTTTAGAAATAGTTTTCCTAATGTAACTTACTTACTAATGAAATATGAAGTTCAGAGCTTCACAGTTAAGACCGGCCATGCCATGTACATAGGGATGTATCATCCTGATTACCTTGGGTGTTCCACTAGTAAAGAAGAAAGTTCCATTTTTAAAGCTTCTTCCCATGAACTGCAGCTTTTGTAAAGTTTTGACAGATAAATAATGATCAAAGGATTTATTTTCTACAAATTGCAATTTGAGAGTAGATAGATAGATAGGAATAGACGTAGATAGATAGATAGATAGGTCGACAGATAGTTAGACAGATACAGACAGATATACATACAGATAGTTAGACAGATACAGACAGATATACATACAGATAGTTAGACAGATACAGATACATACAGATAGATAGATAGATAGATACAGATACATACAGATAGATAGATAGATAGATAGATAGATAGATAGATAGAGTCAGATGCGTCGACATAAAATTGAAAGTTTAATTCATCAAAAAAGTTTTCCATCATTGTTGAATATCTTTTCTTTTTTCTTGTAATATACTGCAGAAAAGAAAAAGCATATTGATCCGAAAATAACTTAAGAGAATAAAATGCTGGCTTTATAGCTTTCATTATCTTATTTCATCTCATTTTTATAATTTTTTGTTTGCATCGTTTAATATTACCTTTCCTGTTATACTAAAATAATCTTTTAACTTTATATGTCCTCAATACATCGGTGAGAAAATGGATTTTAAATTTGTAAAATTTATGAAACCCTGTACAAATGCTGCCAGCTTGAATTAGACAGTATTTACTTACTTTCCTCATATTATTAGTTGCTGACAAAGGCATCCAGGTGCAAAAATTGACGGAAAACATTCCCACACTGGTCTCCAACTCAGTAGGCCATATGATGTGTTTACAATTTCTTCTGAATAGAGGGCGACTTCCAGTATAAGTTTCAGAATTGTAATAAGTGCACACACCTACACAAACACGCTCCGCACCTATCGTAGACCACTGATATACGATGACGAATCTTTATATATATATATATATATATATAAGAAAAAACAGACTACTTTAAATTATTAGCTCTGGATTTACATTGAGCTCTCAGAATTTCATCCTCCTTGGGACTACCCATACAGATTACCAAATTTTTCGTAACTTAACTATATATATATATATTGTAAAGGAAAAACAGACCACTTTAAGGTTCCATTGTAATAATTTATTTCACCAGGGCCCTTTTAAAGGACGATGATCCAGCGTCCTTTAAAAGGGCTCTGGTGAAATAAATTATTACAATAGAACCTTAAAGTGGCCTGTTTTTCCTTTAAATTATTAGCTCTGGATTTACATTTAGCTATCAGGATTTTATCCTCCTTGCGACTACCCATATGGATTACCAAGTTTTTCGTAACTTAACATACATACATTATATATATATATATATATATATATATATATATATATATAGAGAGAGAGAGAGAGAGAGAGAGAGAGAGAGAGATAGATATACACAGAGAAAAAAAACTTACTCCATCCACGACCTTATAGGGTGCTGGGAGAGTTTCAGCTCCTACTTTTTTTTCCAGGAACTGGGATCTAAACAGAAAACGAAATTTGTTTTCCTGGCATCAATCTATGACAACTGAGCCAAGCTGAATTATTTGTCTAAAACAATTACTGCTATTAATTTTCCCGTTTTTCTCTCTTGAAACATTATCTTCTCAACCTTTTAAATTATTTTTATATGCGGAAAGCGTCTATAGGTCTCAGCCAGAAAATAAGTACAAGCGGAAAGGGGAAAGTTGTAGATTTAAAATCAAAATAAAAAAATGTTATTATAAATAGAGGACTCCTATACACACAAGAAAAAATATAGAAATAATATATAAGTATATGTAATTAGTAGTAATAACATAGTTCACTTATTTAAACCTTTATTTTATATATATATATATATATATATGTATATGTCATCTGCAATGTTATTGGTCCTGACCTGGCATCTAGGCTTCAGTCACTTTGCTACTGCCGTAAAGTAACTTTCCTGTACCTTTTTCTAAAAACATTTTCATGGTAATTATTCTGATTCGCTTTCCTCTCTGGTACCGCTTGACTGGATTGGCAGCTAGGTCTCATCATTTTACAATTGAAATTGCTAGATGTAACCATAAATGCTATGCTAACAGTTTCTCTTGCACTTCTCGCTTGTGGAACACTCTTTCGGCTACTTGCTTTCCTGTCGACTTTGATCTTCAACAATTTAAATTCAATATCAATCGTTATCATTTGTCTTCTTAATTACTGTTCATTTCTTGTTCTTTCGCTTTAATAATGCTTTTTCTTCTCTTATTCTTTCATACTCTGTACACCACTTGCGTTTTAGCGGCTTTATTACCTTGTATGGCGTGAAATGATTAAAATAATAATATTATATCTTTTAAAAATGTTCATTTTATGTGTGGATATCAAGAAACTCCAAAACCTTAATAGTCGATATTTCCGCCATTTTTATTTTGCAATCTCCTGCTTGTACACGATATGTTTATAACAAGAAATGGACTCGCATTCTTGCTCATAGAGTGAAAATAATTTGAATTAATTATTTTTTTCTTATTTCATACATCTATTTTATTACCTTCTTCTGTTGCTTTTTATCCCAATATTTGTTCTTCAGTTTAAATTGCGGCAATTCAGTACAAAAACAGTTCCAGATGTTTATACTCGCCTCCCGTAGCTCAGAAGCTTGCTATGTCATGTAGTAATGTTTATATTCCCTTAGTGGTAAAAGACGGAAGTAAACAAGAAGTTATGTATTGGTATTTAATCGACATACCAAAGCTTTGTAGAACATTACAATTTTTCGTGATTTTCCATAGTACCTAGAAGTGTGATTGTGATGGAATCACACAATCTTTTTTTTTTTTTTTTTTTTTTTTTTTTTTTCAAATTTAGGTTTGTTTTGGTTTATTTTGTTTTACGGCATGTCAACCTCAAGATTTTTTATTGCTGGTAATATTTTATTTTCTCAAAAATCTGTTTCTGGTAATATTTTTGCTTCAAAATTGTATTACTGGTAATAATTGTTTTCAAAAAAGTATTAACTATTTGCCTATAGCTGGGACCCTAACCGGTGCTACCAACCCGTGTCAGGGTGGACCTGGAACACCAGTAATTAAGAGGTGGTTCCACGCTTCTCAAAACCTTCTGATCAGAGACTTTGCTGCTGGACGTAGTTCATCGTCTTACCCAGGACGCGGATGTAGTTTAACGTCTTACCCAGGACGGTCAGATTTAGGCATTAACGGTAAAACTAGCCCGATTCACAAATCAAAATAACATTCTCATGCCTTCAGCGACTATTGGGTCTCAAATTCAACGCAGACCTCAATTGGAACTTGTACATAGAATCCATTACAAAAGATACAGGAAAGAGGATAGGTTTCAAAAAGTTAAATCACTTAGGGGTAGCAAATGTAAAAAAAATATGCTTTTATCAAGATTTCCTTAAAACTTTTTTAAAATAGTTTAATTAATTAAATGAAGTCTTGAAAGTTTCATTAAAATTCGACAATTATTTGATTTTTCCAGGAATTTCCAAATCAATGTTTTTCACCACAAAGAAAGAATTTCCTATACTAATCTTTGACCCCCACCCTGCTACAGAAGGCAGAAAAAAGATTTTGTAATCAAAATCTATAACATTGTAAGAAGGATCCGAAACTATAATTTAATAATCAAAAAACCCTTTGGTCTTTCCTCTTAATAAAGATTTTGACGATAAAACTTTGTTATGCTTATTTTTTTGCGAATCAGTGGAAATACCTATTCGATACTTACTGGATGCTCTGCATTTGTGTACTTATGCCAGATTAATCCAATGTTAGGAAATTCCTATTACAATCAATTGCACCAGAGACAGAGATCAAATCACACGCAAGATACTTCTACCACATGATAAACAGTCAAAGGCGTTGAGAAGTCATTGAAGCTGAATAATCTGTTGCTTTTTTTTTTTTTTTTTTTTCTTAATATTTTTGAAAATCTAAAATCTACCGTTTTTTTTTTTTTTTTTTTTTTTAGGTGGGTTTGTTTTCGCGTATAGCACGCGAAAGAAAGATTAAATGAAAAAAGTAAAAATTAAGCTAAAAGAAAAAAAACATTTTTAAATTCAAGTGTTTTAATGAAAGATATAAAATTCTAAAGAATAAATATCCGTAAACTTGACACTTCACAAAAAAAAAAAAAAAACAAAAAAACAAAAAAAACGCTACGGTTTTTCCATTGACACAATTTTTGTTTTAATGAACATCACTCCTCGGCAATTTTTATTGTTTTTAAAAAGCGTGTATTAGAACTGTAATAAAACTTAAACATATGACTAAAGTGAATTTATATTTTTTTTGTTCGTAACAATTTATAACAAAAATATTATTCACTATTTATTTATTAGATTTTTTATTTGTAAGAATAATTTTATATTTTTAACCTTCCAAAAACTAATACAATTATAACAAAAACGCAATGTAATATTTATCATTTACCAATTTATAAACAAAAATATGTGAAAAATGTTTTATTTATAAATATATAAACATTTACTAAATTATTAAAATATGTCAACCAACTAAAATCCTTATGATTTACCCTTTTATAAAGTTCGAATCAATTAGCAATTAGACGATGTTTTGCCAAACATTGCAATGAATAATATCATAAATATATAGTGTAAATAAACAATCTAATAAACAGAGTTTATTATTTTTGTTGTCAATTCTCAAGAACAAAGAAAAGGTATAGATTCACTTTCATAAGTTTAGGTTTTATTACAATTTTAATGATCGCTTTTTAAAACAATAAACGTTGCCGAGGAATAAAGGAAGTTAAAACAATAGCGGTATCATCGGAAAAGCCGCCCTTTTGAAACTTTGTTTTCTTTCCGGCACGAAGGTCCACGTTTTCCAAATAAAACAAAATAAAATAAAATAAATAAAAAAAAAAAAAAAATCAATCTCAATAATAAAAGTCAAATGCTAAGGATAATTTTTATTCCGAAATATCGAAAAGATTAAATCTAAACACTAAAATGACTGTCTTCACTCGTCACCCACCTCAAATCAAATCTGCCACTATGTGGAAGTAGCGTAGGGGTTTTGTGCTTCTAATTTTAGGAAACTGAAAACTTAACGCTAAAAATTATTTACAAAGCATAGAGTTTCTTAGATTTATTCCCAGCAAGTTTCGTCGAGTTTAGCATGCATAGGTTTAGTATAACCGTGTCGACTAGAATCGTCACAATCCCGTAACCTATTAGTGTTGTGACGGGACTAAGTACTGCAGTTATAGCAGCAGTGTATGTGTCTAGGGCAAGATAGTCTGATGAAACCCAGCTCTCTTCAGGCTGAGTTTTGAATTCAGAGTTGCCATTCTCGACTTATTTCCCTACCAAAGCTAAAGAGTTCCGTCTGTTCAATTATGTGCGAGGGTATGAATTCTGAATTGTCCTTATCCTAGACTGGCTACCATCCAAGGTAAATGTTATGGATGGCCAGGTCAGAATTTGAACTCGGTACGCCGTTTCCAATCGATAAAAACTACGCTACACCCACTTCCAAAATGTAAGTAAAGACGAGTAAAAATTAATAATAAATGGTTAAAAATGCTTCATCTAATAAAGAAAGTTAAATTAAAATGAAATCACGATCGCGTGTTCTGTGACTGATTAGCCTCTAAGGGGTGCTAGATATACTGAAACAGTCGCAACAATGGATGTGTGTGGGGCAAGATAGCCAGACAGCGCACTCACATTTCTTTTTAATTCAGATTCCTCCTTCTCCTAGAGTGGTTGCCTTACTAAGGCTAAAGAGTCATGTAGAGTAATTGGTCATGGTTGAATATAATTTGTAGAAATGCCCAACAAACAGAATGGACAAAATTTGCAATAAACAATAACAAAAGAAAGAAAAGAACAGCAACAATAATATTAAACAATATATGCATGGCAAAGCATCAGTATTAAGGCAAAAAAGTTAACAAACTAAGAATGGTGTTAACACACAAATGGGATACAGTGAAGCCATCGCAGCGTTCTGATTTCAAGAGAAGAAAAACCAGAACTAAGTCAGATGAGTGGCCTATCTTATTGGCTTGCAGGAAATCTCAGCATGTTTTGCCTATAAATATGGAGACGAGGGTATGTTTTGCAGTCATTCCCATCAAGGATTGGAACCAAAAATTTAAATTGTAACTCAAGATACATCACTTAAATGACCCATATCTTTCATTCATATTTATTTACAAAAGATTTGATTTCTGTTGTTGGTATAGGCACGACGTTTCGGCTGTTATACATCCTGGTTTTCTTCAGGTAGCTGTTTTCATATTTGGTAACCATCTTGCAATTTTGAACTGAACCTTCGATTCAAACCATGAGAGTAGATTGTTGTATTATTTATGGTCACGTTGTTCTCTGGTCTAACCAAGTAGTAAAAAAATATCTCTTTATTTGTGTAGAGTAATTGGCCATGGTTAAGTGTAATTGGCGGAAATGCCCAAACAGAATTGACAAAGTTTGCAATAAACAATAACAACAGAAAGAAAATAACGCGGCAAGAAATAATATAAAGCAAACAATATATGCAAGACAAGAAAGAGAACAGACCCAGTGAGCTCTGTTAATTAACTCATATCTGGAAGAATTGCTTTTTATTTCTGGGGCGATTAACAAAGTGGATGAAACGTGTTCAGTCAGAATTTGAACCAGGCATGCCGATTTCACTTTCACCCGTTGATTATCATTACGATATCGGCACATCCATTGAAGCCGTTTGACATATGCAATTTACACGGTCGAGATGAGGAGACAGACATAAGCGACGCAAGTGCGCACACGTGATTTATAGCGACTGGACAGCTGAAAGATGCACGTGGTTTCATCAGACAGTTGTTGCCAGCGGCCATGTTTGTTTCCTTTTTCCGTCACTATCATTCTCCCGCCCTCCCTCTAAACTGTGTGTGTGTGCGTATCCGAAACCAGACGATTTACAATGGACAACAAAGACATTTCCACAGAGGAAAATGGCTCATGGAATTCCGTTTAGTGAGAGATTCTCTTTTCTTCTCGTTGTCGACAAAAAAAAAAAAAAAGAAAGAAAAAGCGCGATGCTTTCGTCACGTGTGATGAGAAAGAGGAACAAGACAACTGAAGATTTGTTACGATCTGTCCAGTTTTACGATCACAGGTGGTGATTGGGAGGCTAAAATTAATCAGTGACTTCAGGTAATCCACGGCACTATATGGGATCGCTGGGGGGGGAAGCTTCGTTTCCTAACTTTGTGCTAGAACTAAACAGGTAACTGGCCTCAACCTCTCAGTCAGTTAAGTGCCATACGTGATATGGGCGGTGGGAGTAGAGATTAATTCATATCTCTCCCAAGGGTAAGTGATTGTAATTAACTAGACTGAAATTCGAACTCGACTCTCCGATTTCTCACCCCGAACCCAAACCGCACATCTATGCCAATGCTATTTAGCTGTGTTGAAAATTTCCCTTTTTTATTATTTCTCATATTAGCTTCTAAATCTTTTGTATTGGGAAAAAAAATTACAGGTCTTGTTCAAGAAAATAAGAGAAAAAAAAATACATACTCCCACCAGCTATGGGTTAAAAATAAAATATAAATAGTCCATTTAAAATCAAAACAAAAAATGTTTATAGTTGAGTAATAAATCTCAAAAAAATTATTGGTTTTATGAGAGGATCAGATAAAAATGATAGAATAAGGAATATTTAAAACTGCATGACTGACTTAATTACTCCCAACTTTTAATATCTGATTTAATTACTTCTCACCCATTTTGTGGCGCCATGTTATTAAGTCAAATCAAGAAATATTGATGGCATACAAGAATATTTTTCAGTCCGATTTTCACCCTTCATATATTATATTAAATAGAATGAACATAGAATGTCCGTTAAGCGTTTTATGCCACTAAACGTTCGTTTCAAAATTCGGGCCGTTAACATAAATGGTACGGTGGGTGTCTCTAAATTTTCTATTTTCTTTCTTTGAAAAGGACCAACGATGGTCAAAAGTATTCGGAGCATTACACACTGATTCGGCAAGTTTCTTTTCTATTTTCTGCTTGAAATTAAATGACTTATTCGATAGCAGGAAAAACTCACCGAAAAAAAAAAAAAAAAAAAAAACTGGGACACATTATGATTAAAAAAGAAAGCTTGACAAATTTAACACACAAAGGTAAATTGAAGGAAGGAGTTTAAGTGAATAGAAGACAGAGCGGGTACAAAAAGATATGGTAAAGCGTCAACAGATGCCTCAAGATACAAGGGACAGGAAGTTGTGGAGAGCCTTTATCTTCAATGAGTTTGTGTGAATGGATGGCAGAGCAAGGACAAATAGGTATGGTAAAGAGTCAAAATATGCCTAGAGATGCAAGGGACAGGAAAATGTGGAGAGCCATGAGTTTGTATGAATGGATGGCAGAGTAGGGGAAAGATGGATGCTAATGAGTCAAACATTGCTCAGAACTACAAGGGACAGGAAACCGTGGAGAGCCATGATCGCCTATGAGTTTGTATGAGTGGATAGCAGAGCAGGGAAAAAGACAGATGCTAAAAGTGTCAAACGTTGCTTAGAGCTACAATAAAAAAAAAACATATTCTGTTTCATCTTACTATAGCCTCGCTTCTTGTTGATAATTTGTTTTACAATAATAAAAATAGGGGAAATAAGTTGCTATTCTTTTAGTTGTATGGAAAAATATACGAATTAATGGGTTTTATTTTTAATTTGATATTATTTCTTACTAGTGTACCTGTGCCGTCAAAAACTGCAGAAGCTGTTAGAAAGTTTTAACCCTGTGATGCGTTGAAACAATGTATTGCGACACAAAGCAAAAGATCCAAAATTCACACTAAAAAAAAAGAAAAAAAAAGTAATAAACCGTTTAATTAATTACGTCCCCTTATTACAACGTTTCATTAAACGTTTTTTGCTATATAATCTTTATTATATAACAAACAGAACAATTACACATCTTTCGTTATATTAAATAACGAAGATTCAAAATACAGAACTTAAGCAGAAGCCAGTGAATTGTTTAAACAATTATTTACCTAATTACTACGTTTCTTGTAATAACTCATAAAAAAAGATTTTCTTGGTTGTCTTTACGTTTGATATCAAATTGCTAAAATGGAAAAAAACGTCTCAATCCATACAGTGCAAATCTCGGAAGTCTTTTCAGAATTTCTTCTGTTTAACCAATTAATTTCTTTGTCACTACGTTTCTTTTGAAGAAGATTATCTTAGTTGTCTTTATTGTCAAAACTTATTTCGAGGATGTTTTATTTTTTATTCTTTTATTTTTTGTTCTGCCGGGCGCTACGAACATTTGTCCACCAGCGAACACTGGGATTAAGAGAGACCAACATGAGAATATTATTGACTTTATGACTTGATAATAGAATTACATTGAGCGTGACACGAAAGATAAAAATAAATACACAACGGTAATTATTATATAGTGCTGATAATTCTTAAGTTTATTTTAGTGGATACACGCATTTGAGTAGACGCCCTGCTTTGTAAACAGTGTGAATTATGTCTAACGGCCTGCCCATTAGAAAGACTTAATAAAAAAAAATGATTAGACGATGGTTTCTTTACAAAGGTAGACGCAGTTTCAAATTCTACTGGAGAGCACCTTAAATCTGTCGAATGCGCGGTCCAGCAGACGAATTGACAATTTAAAAAAAAGGGTATCTTATTAAATACGTATATACATTAAAATATTGTTGTAAAGAGCAAGAGATCTGAAAAAATATAAATTAAATCGCCCACATCCGCCTTATAAAAACGCAGAAACTGCAGGAAGTTGCGCAGCATTTTTGCGGCGTGGGTATAGTGAATAATCTCACTGTACACCGAAGAAATACTAACTCTGGTGACGCAAGTACCCACGGATATATTACTACTCCCTTAGCTTAGCAAATAATTAAAAGAGAAATAATTAAGAATGGAGTTTATTTGGAAGCATTACTTTTAAATGGAGACTCGCCATTTTCAAATAAACCACTAGTCCTGTTTATTACCAAGGATCGAACACCGAACATTTGTGTGCAGTACGCAAAGGCAGGACCGGCGCGTACTAACTCTGACTTGGATTAGCGAGCCTGATTGGGGACTCCGGTTAGTGCTTGGTGATACTAGTTATCTTTATCGAGATTTGACCTTTTTCTTGCCTACATTTATATACGTTAAAAATTAAACTAAACACAACTGACTAATAAAGGATGAAACATTTTTGCGGATTTTGACGTCATTTTGGTGTCTTCTATTTTTTCTCGTCTAAACCCGTGAATTTGTTTTGCTCAGGCTAAGTCTCGAAAATATATATATATATATATATATATAAAATTCACTATTTTTATCGATAATGTTGAATGCGTTAAATTATTCAACTTTTTAACAAGAAAAATATCAAGTTGATGTTAAAAATTGCCGCAAAACATTGATTTATTTAAGATGGAATGATCTATAATGACATATCTCTAATTTCTATTTTGATACATTGTATTTATTTTCAATTTTTCTAGTTGAATTGTTCAAGTATATTACATATGATCCATTGTTATACATAATTAGAATACAATAAAATTTGTATTTTACATGAATACTGCCTTATGAAAATTGAGATCTAGTAGAGTGGAGGGTCCCGTATCATAGATTCAAGGGGTCAAGACCCTTTCACCGGTCCCGTGAGAAAGAGTAAATCACCGAGAAAATCTAACATGGTTTTTGTAATTATTCTGTTAGGAACGCTAAAGCATTCAATAATAAATAAAGAAATAAAAAACCACGGTTAACTTTTCAGTTTATTCCACAAGAAATAAATCCCAATTACTTAGAAGGAAAAGTGGGAGACATATTATATAAAATAGTTAAAGAAAGCAAGAAGAAAGGGCTAACAGTAAAAAGAGAAAATGAAAATGGTTTTCAGCAAGAGACAGCCTCGGTTTATGAAATACATAGTGAGTGTCTCAAAATGTAATAGTGCTGAAATTTAACAATTTGGGGAGTGCAAGAACAGGCAACGAAAAATGTAGCTGAGAAATCCGAAGGCAGATCGGAATGGCGAAATATTCTATCAAGACACTAAGCAAAATATCAAGAGAAAAAAAAACGCTCCTGAACTACTATGTAATAGCTAATCTCTCATATAGCAGTAAATGTTGGACAATATCTACACAGATGAAGAAAAGACTTGATGTGACAGAGGTGCAGTCCTACCACCAAATGCTGACAGAACAACTGAGCAACGAGAAAGTTTTAAGGAAAATAAAATCTACAAGGCGACTGGTACTTACAATAAGAAAGGGATAACTGAAATTTCTGGGATATACAGAGAGGAAAAAGGTCTGGAGAATTCAACACACACAGGGCATAATGAAGGCAAGAGAAGTAAGAGAAACCAGCAAGTAACCTACTTAACAAGTCTAAGTGAATGAATAGCAGAACAAAGACAAAGAAGAAAGATAAATGGTCAGAAGTTAGAGCAACAGAGAGAGGTACGGTGTAGTAATGGATTGAGGAATCGGAGAGCTGAGTTCGAATTTCAGTTGAATCCATTACATTCATTTACGTGCTAATGCTCTTTAGAAAGAATCATCTTCTTCCCCCATCCCATAAATAGCAGGACAGAGCGGGTTCTTGGATGGCAACTGGTCTACCGCAGAAAGAAATGGCAAACTACTGCGGGAAAAAATCTGTTTCGTTAGTCATGAACCGAAAGATACATGATCGCCTAAGCGTGTATCACGCATGGCACATAACTGACTATGGGTAAATAGCAGGACAGACCGGGTTCTATAGCCTTGGGTGGCAACTGGTCTACTGCAGAAAGAAATGACTACTTACTGCGGGAAAACATCTGCCTCGTTAGTCATGAATCGAAAGATACATGATCGCCTAAGCGTGTATCACGCATGGCACATAACTGACTGAAGGCAAGAAAAGCATAAGGAACAGTGAGAGAGTTTTGTGCGAATGGATAGCAGAACCAAGACAAAGATTCAAAAGTTATATTAAGCAAAATTTTTTTAAAAATCGTGGAGAGCCATGATCACCTAAAAGTATACAGCACATAAAAGTCATGAAGAAGGCTTAGTTTTATAATACCCGCTGTTCATGAGTGGTCACTCATCTTAACATTAAATAGTCTCATAGTAACTTAACTTCGTTAAATGAGATCGAAATCGTAAACTAAATATTTATTTTATTATAGAATTAATCAAGGGAAAAAAGATGAAGAAAGACGTTAACGTATAAAGAGAATGAAAAAAAGGGATTTCTAAATTATAGTCTTCAATTTCCACTGTGTTTAAAAAGATAGCAATCTGTCTTTACTGCTCTTCAGTCGTCCCTGGTAGTGAAAGGGTTAGTGTTGAAAGATTTGACCTCTGAAGTTAAGGTTGGCACCAGTTAGGCCTTGACTTGTCACACTCGGTGAAATGAATAGTGAAAAATGAACGCTGATTGGCTGAATAGACATTGAAAATTATGGAGTACTTTCTGGATCTGAAGTAATTTCGCTGTTAATCTTTCTACACTGAAAATTAAATACACCTTTTTTAATATAAAAGCTGACTCCACGACAAAGCATATATATATATATATAATTTTAAACACGTATAAACGCGCTCTGATATAATTAATTTAAAAATTAACTGTTGTTATGTCTTTTTATCTAAGGGAGGTAACTTTAATTTATATAATGGTAATTTTTTTGATAATTACAATTTAATTTAATAACATTAACTGTTATAAACATTGTTGCTATACTCATAACTAACTTTATTTAGTGTTAGTTGTATTTTTCTTATAAAGGGCCTCAAGAATTTGAACAAAATCTTCAAATTAATGAGTATATATACATATAAAATCAAATATGTGGTGCAGTTCAATTTATATTACAATAAATCATTCATACGAAAAGTAGATTAGTAAAGTTAATAATATAAAATGACGAAATCCTTTCACAAACAATATATATTTGTATACTTGAAAAGTTTGTTTATTTTTTAAGTATAACTTGAAGACAGACATTCTGTTGAAATAGTGTTGAACATTGTCAAGCACCATTTTTCCTTTTCCTAAATCGCGCTCTTAATTGTTGAAAAATATTGGAAGAGTTACGTCAATCATTTTTTTTACGCTGTTCGGACGGTTGTCCTCATCTTTGTTGTTATATTCACGATATTTTGGTCGTTGTATTCTCCGGCCTCATTCAAGTGATTGAAATTCAAGCTAACACTCCGGTTCGAAATTCCAATCACCTGAAGGAGGCCGGAGCGTACAACGACCGAAACGTCTTGAATATGACAACAAAGATGAGGGCAACAGCCCGAACAATGTAGATAGTGTAAATAGTTAAAATACCTAATCTCAGAAATATAGACAGTCAATATTTATGTTTAATACTAATAACGAAACAACGAAGCCTATAATAAACAAATTGATTCCTTCTGAATCAATCCACTGATAGTACTGACTGTTTCGTCCTTAATCGTTACTATTATTATTATTTTGATGGTTTTAGATGATTTTTACGAAGTGTGAAGAAAAGGGTTTATTCAATGTTTTACTCAAATATTTCCTCAATGTGAAATTTAAGCCGACGGACTGTGAATAAGCAAAATGAAAACACTGTTGACATCTGTCTTTATCTCTTGCCATCATGGCGCCACCTACATTTGTCGCTGGAAACACGGTCATTTCACCCATTCAGATGAATAACACGAAAGGTGCATCTAAAAATAAAACGTTTAAGTTTACCGTACGTGGCTATATGAGAGCTATTCACAGTGTTCTGTATTTGTGACGAAGTTCTACGTCTTTAATTTACGTTGATGTAAGGGTGTTTTAATGGATAGAATTCGAATTCCACTAGGGTTTGTTACATTCACTCACGCGCAAATACGAATATGAATCCACTGTGGGTTAAATAGTGATACTTTTATCTGGAAAAAAAATCATTGTTATTTTCAAAAAAAAAATTGTATAGGCAATATTCACTCGCAAAAATAAATAAATAATTCTTATAATCCAAAATATATTTCGGCTTTAATAAGTGAAAAAATGTTGATAAGCCATAAAAACGATCAATCAATCTTTAATTTACGGCACGCGTAAAAAAAATAAAAATATGGATTTTTTTTTTAAAATATTTTTTAGATTGACATTCATTAGACGCACATTTGTCAGAATTAAAAAAATATTGATTTATTTTATCGATTTAGAAGGGAGGTTCTGTTCATAATATCGATACACCGTAAAATTGATTCCTGTTTTTTTTCTTTTACAAAAAAAATCCCTTTAATTAAACAAACGAACATACATATTTTTAATTAAAGAACAAACATATACATAAATTAATAAAAGTATTATTCGTTTAAGCTAAATAATTATTCTCCCTCAATGCTTGTGTATGTCTTTCCGAAAAAACAAAAATCCTCCCATAAAATGGTTTTGTGTGTTTGTTTAGTGGCATATCAACTCCTTATGCGTCATTTAATACCGAAATTTAATTTTCTTGGAGGCATTAATAATTTCTTTTACAAAAAATGTATTACTGGTATTTTTTTTTTAACTATGAAAATGTATTGCTGCTATTTTTTTTTTTAATATTAAAATGTATTTTTATACTTTCAGAGTGTTTTGACCCTCGATTTGAAGTTAACTATTTGCCCATAACTGAGGGGACCTAACAGGTGCTACCACGCTGGGTCAGCATGAAACTGGGAACAACAGTAATTAAAAGGTAGTTCCACACTTCTCGAAACCTCCCGATCTTGCTGCCTGATGTAGTTTGTCGTCATAACCAGGATGTATAAAATGATTTAATAAAAAAGTTGAAAAAAGTTTTTAAAATGTTTAAAGTTTCAAAAAAATAAAAAAATAAAAAAAAATACTACGCTGATATCAATGACGTGGGCAGTGTTTCAAATGTGACCTTTGTAAATAACATTCAAGTCCAATAATTCTGTAAAAGGTTAAGGATAAAGATTACACAGTACTGACATTATGAACAGGACCCCATACTTTTAAATCGAAAAAAAAAAAAAAAAAAAAAAAAACATTTTTCGAGTCTAACAAATGTCGTAGTTTGTGGAAGGTCTAATAAAAAAATATTCCCTGGAAAAAAAGAATCCTTATTTTTTTACATTTGCACTAATGTACTTCAGTAGTGTTTTCTTTATTAGTTTAATATTATCTGGCACAAGGTCATAATTCTGGATTATTGAGTGGGGATCGAACTCACTACTCAATGATCCGCTAGACTAGTTCGTTAACACAAAACAATATCTAAAACGTTGCGACGAAGCGCTTTAGACAGATTTAAATTATAGATACGAGGTCTGAATAAAAAGTATCATAACTGTTGTTATGGTAACGGAGTTAAAGTATGCAAATTGAAGTTGCAATTAGTCTATAATTGTCATATAAAGGCTGTTCCAATAACTTGGATCGATTTTAAACGTGAATTAAGTTTAAGCGTCTAATGATTTTTTTTTCTTTTAGATCTAAAAACTTAAGTCTTTGGCAATTTCAACCATGGAAAGATTAACAATCGAGCAACGTGTTAAAGTTTCAAGAGTGCAATTGGAAAAATTGTTCATAAATTCAAAAAAACTGGGTCGGTGGCAGATTTGAAAACACCACTGCGTGCTCGTTTACGCCGTTCAGCTGAAAACATTGCTGCAGTGCACGAGAATGCGGCCGAAAATCCAAACATCTCTATTCTTCATCCCGCGGAATTGAACCTCTACGCAACAACGTTACATCGTTTCCAATTACACTCTCGGTTATTCGATTATGTTGACCCCAAAAAAATTTTTTTAAATCAAAAAAAAAAAAAAATCGAGAAGTGCGTGAAATGCATTTCTGTTTGAACGTCCATTTTCGTAATAGGCTTCGATAACTTTAAAACGTTGCTTGATTGTTAATCTTTCCATGGTTGAAATTGCCAAATATTTAAGCTGTTAAATCTGAAAGAAAAAGAAAGAAAATTAGACGTTTAAACTTAATTCACATTTAAAATCGGTCCAAGTTATTGGAACACTCTTTATTTATTATATAACATTGGTTTTTTGTGTTCAATTTAGTCGCTGTGCACATTTCTTGTCTACGATTGAGCTCTGATGAGAAAGGAGCGAACACCCGTTTTAGCAACGTCGGGCCTTGCCAGTCCCTAGAGAGCTGACCGCTTGGGAATACCAGATGCTGTAACTTGGATGTGCAGCTGGTGTATTGGCTTACAATTGTTAATCGGTCGCAAATAACCTTGGGAAAGGTTCACCTTCAAATAAAATTCAGAGTTAGCCTTCCTCAATATGAAGAACACGCCTATGTTATAAAAACAGGAAACATTGTTTGTTCGTTTTTTTTTGTTTTTTTTATTTTAAACAAATGTTCAACTCTCACCGAACCAGTTGTATTTACATACCTACTCAATTTGCTCATCTTTTAAGATCGTTTCAATTACATCGCACCAATGCTCTTAGAAAAGGCAAGAATCCCTCTTACTCCAGCCTTTAATGGCACCCGGTTTAAAGGAAGGACAGCACTGAATTTAAAACCAACCTGAAGTGGAGTGAATTTCATCAAGTTATCTTAGCCTAGCCACAAGCAATGTGTCTACAGTTGCAGTATATGTGGTACCCCTCGGAGTAGGAGGAGTTATGAAACTCGTGATTATGACTATACCAATTGAAGTTTAATAAATATCCGCACGGAAATTTACTAAATTGAGATTAACCAAATAAGCCGTGAACAGACATTTTTCTTACACTATGTACCTCTATGAAATATCCACTTTTGTAGTTTAGCATTGAACAAAAAGAAAACAATTGAAAATATATACTATTTACATTATTCGGACTATTGCTCTCATCTTTGTCGCCATGTTTATCACAATGTTTCGGCCGTTGTACGCCCCGGCTTTTTTCAGGTGGTTGGAATGCCGAACTGAACCCTTTATTTCGCTCACTGAGGTAGACTGTTCTAGTTCCACGTGCCATGCCTAATGGATGTCAGTTATCTCCTGTTAATTCCCTTCTGAAAATTCTCCACTGCCTTAACCAGGTATTGAACTCACAATCTTTGATAAATATGGCGATAAAGATGAGGACAATAGTCCGAATAATGTAAATAGTGTACATATTACCTCATCTCAGAAATATAGACAGAAATTGAAAATATTTATGACCATGGAATGGGACGAGTAAATGTGTCATTTAACTAACCCTCTAAACTTAGTCTTAGCTATCTTCGATTATAGGTCGTCTATTGACGTGGTTCTTAATCTTTCTTGAGTTACTGACCTCTTTAGCCACAGACCCATATAACAACTAGCTCTTCATAAACAGATATACGCAGTCAGATTGTTTTTTCATCACACTTGTACGTGCATTTCTCCATACTGTACCCTCATACTCACATCACTTTTCAGCCACTCTTGAAGATAATGAAACCGTGGAAAATAAGAATCACCATTTGCTCTTATGGAGTGGCAGAAGATGGCGGTCGTGCAGAGAATGATGACGCACATTTAAATGGTAAACATGAACCCAACAGCAAGTCAACAGACGCCTAGCGGTCGGCAACTGTAAATAGTAGCTGCTTGCATTTTTTTTTTTTTCAAGCAGCGACAGGGTGCATTTTATTTATTTATTTCAATGAGAAAGCGTTGATTGGGACAAGGGCTGTATAGCGAATATAAATGCTAATTTCTATCTGATCCCAGCAGACCCCTGAAACGCATGGTTCCATGGGCACCAGGTTATGAAGAACCAGGCTATAGAGATAAACAGAAGGCACCCATTTGCTATCCTAATGGGCTAGAACCCGTAAGTCGTTTCGGGGCCTTTTCCAGAATGGATGTTGATGTACTTATCTACAAGGGAAAAGGACAAATGAAGTTATCTAGTGAGATCAACTACGCATATTTAGCGATACAAATAACTTCATATACACTATACGATAATCATATAAAACGCAATGTGTATCTACACACATTGGATACTGCAAACATAGGAATCAACACTGAGTGGTTACTGTCTGTTTCACTTCTCACGGTGATCTGGAGATCAAGTACTACGACTCCTTTAGGGATCTCTCTATATAGGTGGAAGGAGGAAACTGGTCTATTCAGTCCTTTTGTTTAGGGCTAATTTTTAGGGTTATCTATTCGGGGACATGACCTCTAGATTGCAAACACACGTATATATATATATATATATATATATATATATATATATATATATATATATATTTAGTTTATGCAAACTTAGGTAATCCGTATGGGTAGACCCGAGGAGGATGATATCAGAAGCTCAATGTAAAATTCAGAGCAGATATGTTTGAATAAAAGACAGACCACGTTAAGATTCCATGTAATAAGCTATTTCACCATAACCCTTTAACAGGGTTCTGGATCATCAGACTTTACTTCCAAAAGCTGAAATGAAAAATGAAAAAGAAATTCACACGTTTTTGACGGACCTCATCAAGTATACGCAAAAGTTAACGAAGTGAGGAAGTGAGGTGGGAGAGAGGATATGAGTGTGTCATATGTATCATTTCAATTTCCTATTTTTAACCCCAGTGTGTCGGCTAGATGTTGCTCAAATTTAACGCGTCTCGTCTCTAGATATAAGACTGACATATATATATATATATATATATATATATATATATATATATATATATATTTCTTCGGTTCTAAAATATAAAAATATAGATCTAAAAAATATATTTCGGTTTTAGTATTTGGAATGAAGTTTATTTGACTTGGGTTATGGGATTTTAATTTCGTCTTTCTGCTCATGATTTGGTTGTAGTTCTGTAGCAAGAATTTGTTTCCGCTTCTGCATTTGAAAATTGCCTCTGATCTTTCGTCCTGGTAGGTAATTATTGCGATTTTCTCCTCAAGGTAAACGTAAACGCTCTATCTCCGATATTGAACACTTTTAACTTATAATTATAGAAAATTATAAGCGGAAGAAAGAGATCGTGTGTATGTGCGTTTAACACTTTTCATACTGTGCACAGATACTACATGCATAAGCAGAGTGCAGAGAAGTGGCATTTGGGCCATAGGCAAGGCACACAATACTGATCGCAGATAAAAATGTCGCTGATCCATATGTAAATACTCCATTTTTACGGGTATGGTGCTAGTGAAGTAATAACAATAGTAATAATCCTTAAATATAATATATATATATATATATATATATATATTAGCTGATTTAAAAATATGGTTTCATCGCTACACAGGAATTATCATGTTTCGAAAACAAAAACTTCAAATTCAATTATATTAAATTAAAAGCATTAGTTCTGTTTCATCTTCAATCGAATTTTGGAATTTTTACTATAAAATATATTCTTACTGTTCTTCCTTTTTTTTACTATTATATATATATATATATATATATATAGTGTGTGTGTGTGTGTGCATCATTTGAGGGGTATTATGTAAAAAGCTACTGCGCTGACAAACTACAAAGCAATCCTCTTATTTCCCTCTCTGCGAATTACGATCAAAACAAAAGGTGTAATGGATGGCAGCACTGCTTGAAACAGCTCATGTGTTGATAAATATGTAGCGTCACCCAATTGCAAACAAGAGCTGAGGTATTAGCTATTATCACCCGGTTGAAACACCTAAAAGTAGGAGAGGATATCAAACGAAGTAATAATAGTAATAATAATACACGCCCCGCAATAAAAACTAATAGTTTTACAATTTCGGAGCAACATATATTATTTAACCACTTATGTCGGTTCACAAAGTTTCCATGTTACGTCTATATTTTATGATTGTCTTCAAAAAGTT
Source organism: Acanthosepion pharaonis (assembly GCA_903632075.3). Taxonomy (NCBI): domain Eukaryota; kingdom Metazoa; phylum Mollusca; class Cephalopoda; order Sepiida; family Sepiidae; genus Acanthosepion; species Acanthosepion pharaonis. Next base: position 1,930,275 of record CAHIKZ030000036.1, read on the forward strand.
GATCACGTGTTCAGGACCTGTGCGTACTATTACCGAATCCCACGAGATTCAATTGGAGGCTCCGGGATGGGCTTTGTGAATTTCGCTATCTGAACAACTTTTTTTTTTTCTACCTACATTTATATGCATTATAAATTAAACTAAGCACAAGTGACTAAAGGAGGAGAAATTTTAGCGGATTTTGACGTCATTCTGCCCCCCCCCCTTTTTTTTTCTTCCAAATCCATAAATTTGTTTCGCTCATGCTAAATCTAAAAAAAAAAAAAAACACTGTATAAATTTACTATTTTTTTTATTCATAATTTTGAACGTGTAAAAATTATTCAACTTTTCAACAAAACAAATCTCAAATTGATGTTGAAAATTGTCACAAAAGTTTGCTGATTTAAGATCGAATGATCTTATTATGTCAGGTCTCTAATTTGTATTTAGATATATTGTATTTATTTTCAACTTTTCTAGCTGAATTGTTCACCTATATTGCACATGAGCCATTATTGTACATGATTAGGTTACAATAAAATGCGTATTTTATACGAATACTAACTTATGAAGATTGAGATTAAGTAGAATGTTGGGATCAGTATCGTAGATTCGGACGACACTAAATCCTTGCACCGGCCCTGCTCGTGTGTATGGCAATCATTAATTTTGGGACCATTTATTTATGATATGCTTTAACTATAATAATAATAATAATGATAGATAGATAGATAGATAGATAGATAGATAGATATTTTTCAATAAAATGCAACAGGTTCAGCTTAGAATGCACCATACATTTTGGCTTGCTTCGCTTTGAAGATTTGGGAATTTACTCTTCTGGTAAAACGTAACACCTAATGAGATATCATGTATCGATAGAACAATATCATGAAAAAAATGTTGGATGTAAACCTGAAGAAGGCTGAATAGCACATCGGCCGAAAATTTGCGCCGCAAGTAACAAATATGAGGAGACTGATACGAATAATTAATGGACTACAATGTAAATAAAATCAATCACTTAGAAACTCCAATTCTCTTTTAAAAAATTAAGAAATAAAGTTTTACCACAAAAAAAAATTGGTTTTTTTTATTGCTTTTTTTAACTTGATAATTGAATTGGAAATTAATATGCATGTTTTCCCCTGCTAGGGTTGGCGATGTGTAAAAAAACTTTTCGTAATAAGTTGCTACCTAATATTTCGAGAAATTTATCCATAAACAATATTGCCCCTGTTTCCAGTGCTCAGCTGCGGTTTGCGAAATGATTTTTAAAGAGTGTACTGCTCACAGTAGAGGACTGAGCAGGCTGTCAGCTTGTCCGATGGCAAATGGGCCACTGATGGAGTGCCCACCCCTATATCAAATAAAAAATGCAATAAAGAAACAAACATGGACATTTTTTTAGTAATAAAAAAACAAATAATGACATTATAAAGTCATCTTCACACTATCAGTTACTAAAGTCCAACGTGGACATTTCCAAAAGCTAAAAATCCTAGAGACAAGGTTATGGAATTGGGGAGAATTTAGAATCACACATGTTGCTATCCATTGAAAAGGAATTGTTACATGAATTCGACGCAGAAGCAATTATTGGTAAATACGAACAAATCATCTCGTGAACACAAATACTTGCTCTTAATGTTGTGTATTGTGTACAATGCTCTACTGTGCCTGTTAATGTGTAAATTGTACAGTAAAGTATTTAAAAATGTCAAATAATTACTTTAAAATAAAAAATAATAATTGTTTAAAATAATTACTAAAAAATAAAAATAAATACTATTATAACGGTGGACTAATGGATATCGGCTCGGATTGAGAAATCGATAGATCCAAGTTCGAATTCCAGTCAAATTCACTTATGTACTAATACCCTTGGGAAAGGTATGAATCCTCTTCTCCCTCTAACATGAGGAGAGAAAAAGAGGATGATTAAATAACAGACCGGGTTCTATAGCATTGGATGGCAACTGGTCTACCATAGAAAAAAAGGGCAAACTACTGCGGGAAAAAAAATCTGCCTCGAAGGACAGATGATCGCCTAAGCATGTATCACGCATAGCACATAAATGATTGTATTTACATTTGGTATCTACTGCCAATGATAAATACAGTACATATATATATATATATATATATATATATTGTAATTAGTAAAAAATACACATTTATTTTCACAAAAATATTAACTGTATCCTTTTTTCCGTATGTATTTTTGGAAAAAAAATTTTCGCTATGAAAATTAAATGATAGCATTGTAGTTGGGCCCAACTTTGTATCGTGACAACCAATATTTTTAGGCTCAGTTCGCCACTGACTGCTCACAAGGGATAGAGACTGAAATCCGCACCACACTCAGTTCGCTTGCTGTTTTCAAATTTCCCGAACTTTTGGGTAGCGCGTTGATCAATTATAACCGCACACAATGAATCTGTCCAATTACTCAATGTGAAATTATTCAAATAGTTCTACAATAAAGACTAATTTATTTTCAATTAAGCTACGAGATTTAGGTGTTTGCAAAAGTTTACAGTACTCTTTTTTTAGAAAACCAGGTACTGAATGCACAAAACCCGTTTGTTTTTTCTACTGGAAACCTTTGCACACATCAATAATGCGTAACAAAAGGGCTTGAATAAAGTAGAGTTTGGCTAAATTTTTATAAAAGCTAGTCAATTATGAAGAATGAGTTTCAAAGTGTACTAGAATTAAATCAATTCACTAATGCTTTTCACTTGATTATTATTATTATTTGGGGCAAAAGAAAACCCATGACCCATCTGAAGTTTTTTTTTTCTTGCATTTTGCTTCGGTAAATATGATCATTACTTTTTCTTTTATCATGTGAAACATTGTAAGCAAGTATTAACTTAGACGTGTACAGTCGAAAAAAAAAAAAAAAAAAAAAAAACAAACGAACAAACCCTGTAACTTTGAACGGGTGATTTTTCAATCTGTAATAATTTTAATCTTTAAATAAAATATTTGGCATCGATTAATTTTTGATAACTCGCACTTGTCGCTTTCCAGCCAACTTTAATCTGAAAAAAAAAACTAAATGCAATGTCAATCGCTATCTGGCGTCCTCCTAATTACTATTTTCTCCTTCCACTCATTATTAATGTTTCTGTTCCAAATTCTTCCACACCCTCTAGTGTAGTCCCTTGCGTCTTAGTGACTTTTCTGCCTTGCATGGGGTGAGTCCGATTTTAAAAAATTTAAAGATCCGCTGGATGACATTAACGGTGATTATAATAAGCAGCTTCTTTAGTATTTTCTTTCATTTTAATTTACTTTTATATTCGGGCCGTCTGTCACGTCTTCTTTGACTCGGGTAAGTTCAGTCAACCTCACCAGCTGCTATTACCGAATGAGCTACAAGGAACTGCACGGTTGGCAGAAGATCATATTTAACATTTTAAAACAATTCTTATCTACGTTGTTTACTTGATCCCATAGAATGACAGTCATAGGAAGTTGTAATTAAAAGCAACTCAAAATTAAGACGAAAGAAAATAATTATTAACCAAAGTTAATAATGGTGAATTTGTTTAGGTTGCTAAGTTGAATATATTAATAGAAGTATTGATCAATTTTCTGTATTTCTGTTTATTCATTCGTCTGTGTATTTACTAATATAATCTAAGTTTTTTTTTAGCCGTCATTAAACTAGGCACAACAGGGTAGGAAGTGCGCAAACGATTTGGCTTCAACCATGTAAACAAATATCATCATCATAAACCAGGGACTTTCATGGAAATAAAAAAAAAATAAAATGGTGTTGAGGCATTCAGATCAGACAGTCCATCGAAACAAAGAAAACCAAGTAAAAACCCGAGTGACTTCAATAAGCAAAAAAGGACCTACCAGCCTGTAAACGTGGCTGTGTCAACCGACCAAAGATATTATCAGCACATTGCCTTGGAGTTGTGAAACGTATAACATATGAAGGTTAATATCCTGTTTATGATAGTAGGCGTACGAACTAGACGAGTATTTAGAAATTTGAGGAAGGCATGACTGTACAGAAAACGATGCTGTCTGCGAGAATACTGAGGAAGGTGCTAAAGATTTCAGGAGACATGATACCGAGCAGTCTTAAGCGGCAACAACTTGATCTCTGGCGTAAACATGCAAAATCACGTATAATAATAATAATAAAAGATGTATAGATGTGACGATGTGTAAATTGCAGATGTAGACTTGTTAAGCATACACTAAATAGTCAAAATATAACTTGTAATCACTTGTTTCATAAAAGTACTGGCGAAATCGTACAATAAGGAAAGCGGCCAGAAATAATCATATTTCCGATTTTTTATTTTATTTATTTATTTTACATATTATTATAGATTAATCAATCCAGATAGTGAATATATATATATATATATATATATAAAATATTCAATTTTATAAAAATTAATAGAAGTGGAGTGGGGAGAAACTGTAAATTGATCACCACTACGGAAGCCAAAACAAAATATGCTCATACCACGTGATTTCTTAAAAGGTAAAAAATAAAAAAGTAGTGCCTACAACTTGACCAAAGTACTTTAGCAAAATAAGGGGAAAGTATATTGACACATATAAACAACACTAGTTTATTATGCAATCACGTGTTACAAATACAATATACAAATAATATACATTTAAGATACTTTATTTATCTATTATTTCAATGCTAAAAGCTTATAGTGCATATATCTAGTAGGAATTATATACACAGAACAACTCAAAATTTACTGTTTCTTATTCAACCTATGTAAACAATAAGCAAAACATGAAGAGTGAATTTGTGAATATTTTCTAAGGTCACGTTTTAATGTTAAATATTTGTATTAGTTCGTTATAATTTGCGTAAATAAACTGTAATCATGGCTGTTTATAGGTTGTCGCTATATGTGTGTCTGCACGATGTAATTTCATTTTATATATTTTAACTAAGTCAAATATTGCCATCTTCTCGCGAGTGATTAAGTAAAAACAGAAACTATGTTTTGGGTTTTTTTTTAAGCAACGTCATGCACAACAGCAAAACTTAAACAATTACAAGAACACGTGAAATATAAAGAGAAAAGAAAGCCAAAAAGCTAAAACAGCAAAATATAATGGGGCGAAGAGAGAGACCAAAGAGATAGACAGGAAGGAAAAAAAAATGGCTGACTTACTTGTATTTAAATTTAGAGGAGAAGGCACCTTTCTTCGTCTCATTTCGGACGGGCGAATCTCACAGGGTCCTACGACTACTGCAGCTGCAGATGTCGGCCCCTGACTATAACGAAAAACTCCACTGTTGTCCGACATTCGTCAAAAAACAAATTGCTTGACCGTAGCTCCGAATTTTCAAAAGTCAACTCGGACGATGAAGTGACCAGTGCTACCCGAATGCTTTTAAAGAAAAGAATGTTAACGAAAAAGGAGAGCCCCCTTCCTCTCCAAATTTAAAACGATCGCCTGGAGGGGGAAAGGAAAACAACTAAGAAGAAGAGTGATGGGATGGATGTTGGATGGAGAGCGGGTAGGGTTAGGTCGAAAGGGAAAAGAATGGAAGACAAATCGGCTAGGTTAGGAAAACCGCCAAAAAATGAATAAGACATTTTAGAATATAAATGATTGACAGACACACGGAGTTTTTATTATTTGGATCAAAACTTCTGAATATCGTTTACTTGGTTCACTCATGTCCGTGTATGTGTGTTTGTGTTTATTACTGATGACAAATACCATCGGAGAGGTTGTTAGTCGTACTACTATTGCTGCTACTGTTAAGGTAACTACTACTGCTGCTGATTCTATTGGCGTCACTTGTGGACGATTTGATCGTCCAATTTGTTTATAAAGCAGTATTCCGCAGTTTGTCTTCTGCAAGTCCAAAATAGTGACTTTCGTTTTTTCTGTAATTCTTTTACAAACAACAAACCTTTTCTTTTCTTTCTTTCTTTCTTTCTTTCTTTTTTCTTTCTTTCTTTCTTTCTTTCTTTCTTTCTTTCTTTCTGGAACAAGGAAAACAGGTTTGTAAGATTGAGAAAAGATAAAGGTAGAGGCCAGGGGGGGGAAGTGAAGATTTAAAAAGATGAAGTTTATGTACGTCTCTATCGTGTGGACGTGTCGTTACTTTAGCTAGTTATCTTTAAAAAAATCAAATAATCTATATTTTGTACATTCTTTAACATGATGAATTGCTTCTTCTTTTAAGACATAAGTGTATTTTTTTTTTATATTTCTTTAATTTTTAAGCATTTCTATTTGATATTTACATTTAAAAAAAATGAATTAATATCACCCTATTTAACATCTATCTATATATTTCTGGGATATTGTAACTATTTTACACAATTTACATTGTTCGGACTGTTGTCCTCATCTTTATTGACATATTCACAGTCTATATTTCTGAGATGAGGGGTTATAACTATGTATTTATATTGTTCAGACTTTTGTCTTCATCTTGGTTGTTATATCCACGACGTTTCGGCCGTTGTACGCGCCGGCTTTCTCAGGTGGCTGGAATTTCGGGTCGAACCTTTTATTCCGTCCACAGGTTTTTCGGAAAAGGCACGGCACGTGGAACTAGAACAGTTTACCCCTGTGGACGAAATAAAGGGTTTTGTTCGAAATTCCAATCACCTTAGAAGGCCGGAACGTAGAACGGCCGAAACGTGGGGAATATGACTACCAAGATGTGGACAACAGTCCGAACAATTAAATAGCGTAAATATTTAGTACCATCGTTTACACACACGAGTGACTCGTTTTTATGCCTGTGAACATGTTTGTATTTTATTTACATTTTTACACCCTTTGGACTGTTGTCCTAATCTTTATTGCCATATTCACGACGTTTCAGCCATTGTACATTAGATCTTCTTCAGGTGATATTTGTTGGAATTTCGAGCCAACCGAACCCTTTATTTATTCCACGCCGGTAGATAGTTCTAATTCGATATGCCGTGCATTTTTTGGATATCTTCGTTTCAGTTAATTACCTTTAGCACCTCAACTCTCAAAGTTATGTTCTTATGTTACTTGTTGGATCTTGTCACTTTTTGGATTACTCAGCCTACATTTTATCCATTGGGCCATGTGTCTTTGGCATGGCACATTTCGAATCTACCCCCTTGGACTAAGTAAAGGGTTCGTTGACGCATTTTTATGCCTATGAACATATTGGTATTTTATTTACACTATTTACATCGTTTGGACTGTTTTTCTCATCTTTAGTGCTATATTCTATATTTCTTAGATGTATTTACATTGTTCCGACTGATTGTCCTAGTCTTTATTGCCATATTCATGACGTTTCGGCCGTTTTACGCCCCGGCATTCTTTAGGTGATATTTGTTGGAACTTCGAACCAAACAGATTATTTCGCCCACAGGGGTAGATTGTTCTAGTTCCACGTCCCATGCTTTTGGACATCCAAAGTTCCGCTGCCATGTCTACAAATATCTCGTCTAGTTTTTTTTCTTCTTCTTATACAATAAGTACCAGGCACAGGGGACACTCGTGTTAGATGTAGTTTATACGGATTTCAGTTATGTGCCGTGTAGGCGATCATGTATCTTTCGATACATAACTGACGAGGCAGATTTTTTTCCCGCAGTAGGTTGCCATTTCTTTCTGCGGTTACGGTTACAACAAGCAATTTCAACAGTAAAATTATGAGATCTAGCTGCCAATCGAGTACTGCGTTTAAATTCGTGAAGCCGATGTACAAAAGCGGAAAGCTCATCAAAACAATTACCGTGAAAATATTTAATAGAAAATGCCAAGGGAAGCTACGTTACGGCGTTGGGAAAGTGACTGAAGCTGAAATGCAAGATCAAGACCGATAACATTGCAGATTCTTCTATGGATTTTATCAAGAACCCCTAGATACATAACAGAAGCACCTGACCAGATGTGGCAAGAATAATCAACGCGCGGATGGACTGTAGAATATGTACAATAGATTACAGCGATAAAAGAACAGCTCTCTAACACGACATAGTGAACCGACTTTCCTATCAGCTGACTTAAAAACTGATTCAATATAATCGTTTCACTTCATATCAGTGGAAATCCTGAGGCCAAAAAGACGCAGTGATTTGCTGTTCTGGAAGTTAGTATCAGCCATGCTGATGGAAGGCAAAAACATTCTTTAAAATGACTAATAGAAGGCAGTTTCGTTTTGGAGTCGTTAAAATTAACAAGCCACTACTTGCCCCAGTTAACAACAGATACAAAGTCATTTTCCAGATCAGCTGCCAATTTGATTTTATCGAATCTATCAGGCTTACTATTAAGACAGGAACAAATAAAGTACAGTGCAAAAGTCTTCGGATAAATTAGAATGTGAGTTTATCATAATTGCTATCTTAAATGTTTTTTATTGTGCTGTCTACAGATGAAGTTTTGACCATATTGGATACATTTTCACACCGAATTATCATTGTTTTTAGCACGGATTATGAAAGAGTATGGAAGATGAAGGACAACCCCGAAAGATGGCCATGCAAAAGATTTCGGCCACCTTCTATCAACCATGTCAGTTGCTATGTTTTAAAACAGAAAAATATCTGTAATGAAAATTTATTATATAATATTGATCTCAAGAAATTAATACACATTGTTAATATTTTGTGTGGCTTCCAGTAATTTGTATAAGTGCTTCAGTGTACGTGGAATGGAATGAGATTTGTACAATTGTTTCACCATTTTCACAGGTTACAGGAACTACATACCACTCCCGGTGGTTGGGCTCCCGTAACTCAAGATCGAGTGGATTCTTTTGATGACTTCTTCCCATTAGTTCTGTCAACATTTGACCCAGGATTAAAATCAGGGCTCTAATCTGGCTATTTTTTCAATACCGTGACAGTCTCTGCTTTGCTGCATGCAATCTTTGATATTGAGTTCCGTAATGCTAAAAACCCTACCTGCATACCAAGTCTGATATCAAATGTTCCTTCAGCACCATTCAAACTATCGTCAGTTTTAACCATCCTTTTTTTTTAACCATCCTTTTTTTTAACCATCCTTTTTTTTTAACCATCTCTTTTTATACCGCTGTAAAGCAACATTTCATCGTTTTCGTTGTGTGACGTCAGTCATTTCGCTTTCTTGTCGGCCTTCTGACAAAGTCAAACTGATTGGAGTATAGCTGCATTTTCGTTTCGTTGCTGAATGTGATCTTATCCAAAGTTTCCTCACCAATGAAAATACGGCTTGGATCAGTTTAATGTTGTCTTCAAATGCTTTTTGTTTAAAGCTGATTTCTTCATTAAATTGACTCTCTTCATTCCATGTTATTGAAGAATGGACTTAGTGTTATCTACTGACACAAAATCGAACACAAGTCGCACTCACCCATTGCTTAATCATTTTATTTTCAGTCAGTCAGTTGTATGCCATACGTGATACACGTTTAGGCGATCATATATCTTTCGATACAAGACTGACGAGACAGATGTTTTTCCGCAGTAGGTTGCCATTTCCAGTGGCGTAGCTAGAGTAAACGTCACCCGGGGCGGTCCGCTCAAATGTCACCCCAGTGACCCCGATTCACCCTATGCTGAATGGTTAGCTTTAGCTAAATTTTCATACATGCTCTACCTCTACTTTACTCTACTAACCGGTATGTTACTGTTTACATGTATGATCCAAGACAAAATCCAATACCACAAAATAATCAGTTCAAATCAAAAGCTGAAAACATTGCTATTTTTCCTACTCACAAATTTCCCGACAATTTATTAGAAAATTTCTGACGGGGGGACAAAAATGATGGGTCATAAATTATTTCTGGGGAGTCATATGACCGCCTGCGAAACTCTGTGTCTCCATCACTGTTTTCAGACTATTTTGGCACCTTAGCCTGGTTGAAAAATTTTGTTGGGGGTGACATTGTGTCACCCCTCCTATGCTGGCACCCGGGCAGTGCGCCCCCCCCCTTAGTTACGCCACTGGCCATTTCTTTCTGCGGTAGACCAGTTGCCATCCAACGCTATAGAACCCGGTCCTATTTACCCATAGCTGGGGGGGGGGGAGAAGAAGAGGATTCATACCTTTCCCAAAGGTATTATCACGTAAGTGAATGTAATGGATTCGACTGGAATTCGAACTCGGCTCCCCCATTCCTCAATCCGAGCCGCTATCCATTACTCCACCGAAGGCGAAAATAGTTTCAACGATTCAAAACTCTTCCTATGCTTTGAGAGAATTTCTGAAATGTCGCTTCTTGGTATTCCAAGTTTCTCAGCGATTGCTCGCTGGTTCATATTCTTTGACATTTTCACTTTTTTCATCTTTGTTTCTTTTGGAAATTTTCACCATGATTACAAGTAATGAAAGAATGCAAGAATTTGATGTCAGAGTTTACCCTATACGTATAAAAAAAATTCGTCCTGTTTCGAGAAAAATATGTGTCTTTTCGCGGTGGAACAAAAACAAAGCAAACAGAAAAGGTCATGTGTCCAAAGAATTTTGTATGGTTATTTTTGGGTGTCGTCTCGCATCTTTTCTCTTTATTCACAGCCTTTGTTAAAAATATGATAATTAGGTGTGAAAATGATTTCAATGTTACCAAAATTCCATCTATTGACAGAACAACAAAAACATCAACTTATAAGATGGTAATTATTAGAACTTTACAATAGTTTAAAATATCCTAAGACACTTGCACGGTACTGTAGTTGTATAATCTGTATATTGGGAAGATTGATTGATGAAATATGGCAAAATAAATGAAAGTCAAAAATAGCAAAATTCGATTATTAATAATATAAAATATTTTATCAGAATTATTTAGTTTGCCAATGCAGAAAATGACGTAAGCGAAACGAAAGAGCTCTAGAGTAGAGGTAAATTCAGTGGGCATTGATAAGACGAGTTAACCTTTTTCTTCATATTCGGGCTTTAATTGCAGTCGTTGCAAAATCTACCCTTGACTTTAGTTTCATTTTCCGACCGAATGGCAGAGCTTTCTCTATACCCCCATTATAGAAATGTCGTATTTGGAATAAAGTATTTAAAGTATATTGAGAGAAACATTTTCAGATTTTGATTATTTTTTACTAATTTTTGTTTTCATTTTTATTTCAGTTGCTTTTTTATCCCAACCTCTACTGGAATTAAAGACTAATCGTACCGGGGTCAAGTTCGAATCTTGTCTGAATTTTTTTTCCCCAACCACATTGCTTATTAACGATTATAGAATGATGATCTGGAAGTGGCGATAAAAGGCAAGTGCAATTAAGAAATACGAGTGAAAAATTAATAACAATGAATTCTACTCGTGATATCAGCATAATCATCATCATCATCTTCATCATCATCAGTCCGGGTGTGGTCGTAGGGTTACTGCGCTCCTGGACATCTGATTAGTTCCCGCCAGATATCGACTGAAAGTCAGACAAGTGTTCATTGATATGTAGCATGTCTTTGGCAAGTATCCCGGGCGGATCCCATACCTGTCCAGGTAAAACCAGAGTCAATGTCTTCCAACTTGAAGGATCGCCTTGAACTCGGACACGAGCCGGTTAAATCATTCGGGGAACCGTCTGTCATGGCTGTTGACTTCATTCTAGAAACTCCTTCGCTCATCGATACCGGCTGTATACATACAGAAACCAGTCTATCCAAGACAGCCGTTGGCCCTACACGAGTGTTTACCTAACCCTACCCTTTGAAAGGTCTTATACTTTAATCCGGCTAGGAGTCTAGCTACTCTCCTCACCAGAAAAGCCAGTTGAGAGAACCGTTTTAGCCGCCGATGAGCCTGCAATGCGACAGGTATCATTGGATTACATGATATCAGTAGCCCTCATAGAGTATCCGTCGGTCTCGAGAGACCATGGATCTGAGCCCCAAAAGTAACGCCTCAGCTTCTGATGTACTAGTCAAACTCCCGTTTCTTCTCTCCTCGCTCAAGCCCTCGATGTAAATCGCGTCTCCAGCGTGTGCTGTCGTTGGCAACATCCCACCTATCGATGTCCATGTCCATGTCCATTGCCCTTATGTCTCTTCTGTGGACGTGCTCTATTGCCGGTTGTCAGCTCCCCTTACATAATGACATTCGGAATCCTCCTACCCGTACATTGTTGCCTCCCGTGTTTGACGTCGCGGTGAGGCGAGGCTGGAGGGTTCTCTCCAGGGCACGTGATATTACGCATTGCATAAATACCTAGAAAATCATTTGCCAATGATTTCTTCAAAAAAATAATTTCAATTGAATTTCTATTCATGTTTTTTTTATATTTGCTGCGTCACTCTTTGTTATATTATCGAATGAAAGTTCGAATATGTTTAAGAAATCTTGATATTTTAATTCAAGTGAACAGCTAGTTAATATTAATGATTTTTTTAAATAATCCCAATCGTAAAGAGATAATATTCAAAAAACATCTTTTTTTATTATTATAAATAACTAGCGTAGCCGTAAAGACAGTGAAGAAATCACATCAACGCCTTGTTGTAACCTAGGGAAGGTTACTGAATAGAATAATCACACGAAGGTTACTAATGAACGATAATACTTAGGACAAGAACAACACATATAAGATTCGCCAGCGGCGCGTAGAAAGAGTCAACTGCTAGAAGTGATTCAGGGGAATTCCACAATGAATCTCCAACTGCTGGATATCTACCAACCGCCCAGAAAAAGGGACACGACACAGAGAAGAAGATGAAGAAGAACGTGTTTGTGTTAATGGTTGGTAAGACAGAGTTTTAGAGATAGGAAAAAGACAACAGGACACGATACATAGAAGAACATGAAGAAGAACGTGCTTGTGTTAATGGCTGGTGAGACAGGGATTTTGAGAGATAGCAAAATGACAAGCTTTACTAAGAGCTATAGAGTAAACTGTGGAGAGTCATGTGTGGTTCGTCCTGAAGGGACACTGCGCATAGAAGAAAATGAATAAGATCGTGTTTGTGTAACAGAGATTAGGATTGATAACCAAAAGTCAAACTTTACTAACTGCTACAAATGACAGGAAACTGTGGATAGCCATTATGAGAAACATAATAGCCGTAAAAATATCTGGATAATGTATGGCAATATTTATTTAAAGACAGCGTCATTTGCAAATAGGCTTACGGACACATCACGTTGAAACATCAGTTCCGTACGATCACCGACGTAAAGCAACGTCGAACTTGGTCAGTAGCTTGATGGGTGACCACTTGGAAAGACCAAGTGCTGCAAGCGCGTAGTGTAATGGATAATGGTTCGGAAATATTAATCGGAGATCCTTGATCCTATTTCAATTCTCAGTTTCTGATTCAAACTATGAATGTCCATTTTTGTTTCCATTTTTCTTAAAACTTCGTCGTTGCAACATGCTCGACCAGAGGTATTCTAAGCATCCTTCTGTAGAACCATATTTCTGTTGCCTCAAGTCTCTTCTTCATCATCGAGCGGATTGTCCAGCATTTAATAGAATATAGACGGACTGATATTACATGTCTTTGTTTCTAACGAAATTTTCCTATTACTAAATACACTCTTCCTGTTTTAATATAGAAAATTCACTCATAATTATAGCAAATGTAAAATAATATATATATCAGAAAATCTTGCCACCTTAATGTTAAGTGTAAATGCCCACTTAGGTATGAAATAGTAGTTATACAAATTTCCTCAAGTGAGCACACGAGAATTCATTCTTTCATCCCCTTTTCCTTAAAGAACTCAATAATGTGGAACAAAAGTTAGTTAACAATGGTTTTCCTAACTACATCATTGACCACCAGATTTGACTATTTCTTTCTAAAGGAACTAATAGCAATAGTAAACATACAGATAAAAACAATAACATACAACAACAATATTCTATAATAGCCGAATACATGTTAACAAGACGCAATCGTCAGGCTGCCTGACGATTGCCTCTAGCATGAAACACCCTGTCGCCTCTAAGTATTGACTTCAGTGTTCACTTCTATATTTACATACGCTCTATCTCTGATATTGGGCACTTTATCCCATAAATATAGCACACCTTAAAAACTATGTTTCTTCTTTTTCTTCTTCTTCTTCTTCTTATTATTATTATTATTATTATTATTATTATTATTATTATATATATGAGATAACAATATAGGTTTTTATATTTCAAGAACAATATTGGGGAAAATGTATGACAAAAAAGGGAAAAGATTTCGTGTGACGGGTTTCGTCCTTTAGGACTTCATCGGACTATCGCTAGATTTTTTTTTTCTATTTTTTTAAATTCCCAGCATCACTTTTTCTTGCGCCTGTGCTGTCGCATCAATATAAAAGCCCTATATTTCCACCAATATATATATATATATATATATATATATATATATATATATATATATATATATAAATTAATTGATTTAAAAAATGTTTTTTTCGCTACACAGTTTAACCATGTTTCAAAATGGAACAAAAGCTTAAATTAATTTTGTAATTTTTGCAAAATTAAACTCGTAACTTTTTTGAAACATGGTTAGAACTGTGTAGCGAAAAAAAACATATTTTAAATCAATTAATTTTATAATATTAATGCTCTGTAAATTTACAATGAGCACTATTTTGTAAAAATAAAAATATCTATTATATATCTTACTGTTCTTTCTAATATATATATATATATATATATATATATATATATATATATATATATATATGAATAAAAGAGATAAGGAAAAATATACTTAGCTGGAATTAAATATATATATACATTGGGGAAATGTATGATAAATTGTAAATACACACACACACACACACACACACACACACACACACATATATATATATATATATATATATATATATATATATAATCGACTCTCCCGTCGAGATTCGACGTATGAGGGTCAAGCAGATCAGTTTCAAGAAACCGACAGCCCGACACCGGCACATGAGATTTGATTATACTGGCGAAGGCCTCGTGCACTTATATATATATATATATATATATATATATATATATATATATATATATATATATATATTGAGAGGGAAATGTATGACAAAGTTGTAATATAGTTCGTTGTCCGGTACAAGTTCAATGTCTTTTTTCTGTCTATATCCCGACAACGCTGCTTCCCGGAAGAGTTTTGTTTTCAGTTTTGTAATTCTTGTGGTATTTTGGCTATTTTTTATGTTAGTTTTATTTTCTCTTTTGACCTCAGTTTTTCTTCTTAATCTTTTATTTTAATCATTTTCTTTCTTTAATTATTTTCATCATCACCGACATTGCTCCGATCACCATCAGCAGCATTCATATATAATTAATTAATTAATGCTGTCAGAAACGTTAATTCCGTTCGAGAAATGTGAAATTCCACAGGAAATTACTTCATGAAGCGATAATAGAGTTTCCACCGACATCTTAGCACAAAGAATAATTTTGAAAGTGTCCCTGAAGGTTCGTTAGCTCTTTATCGTTTATTTGGGGGCCACCCACTGAATTTAATAAGTTTTATACTTTCTTTGGCTTAATTAATTAAGTTAGGATGCTGAAACTATTTCACTTAGTAGTGATAGGTGTCTAATTTTTTAGCGAGCTGTTTCGTAAAATTTAAAATCTGCCTGCCCCAAAGTTACGATCACGAGTCCCATAGCCCATTAGGGTCTAAGGAGTACCACATGTACTTCAGCCGCAATAGAAGTGGTGTGTCTTGGGCAATAAAACCTGGCAGGGCCCAACCCTCTCCAGGTTGGTTTGAATCTATAGTTTTCCTTCTCCTGCAAACGAAGACGACATTAGGTAAAAAGAGTTCTTTTTTTTATGAAATCACGTTATTATTTATTTTAGAAAAATAATTTTGGTCTGCGTTTGCATTTTAATCACATGTCGCATTTGTTTAATAAGCACGTGTTTTATGACCAGTTACCTCAGGCAGGCGAAGGATGTGATGTTTTTGTGGTTTCCACTTAATTAAACAAAAGACATCTATTAACAACAAACAAAAAACTTAAATGGACAAAGCTCTTCGCAGAATATGGACTGCGGTTCTTAGAACTATTTTAGGGATTTCCTGTGAGATGGGACACCACGGATTTTGTTGATTTGACTTTGAGTTCCTTTTTTTATCTGACCCAAAGCTGCAATCATAACAGAAAATGTTTTAGTTTTTATGTGCCACATTTTCTTCTTCTTCTTCTTCTTCTTCTTCTTCTTCTTCTTCTTCTTCTTCTTCTTCTTCTTCTTCTTCTTCTTCGTCTTCTTCTCATTATTATTATTATTATTATTTGTGTACGTTATATTTCCTACTTTGTATCATGTAGAGCCGAATCCAAACTATGGTCCTTAGACCCTATAGAAAAATTGTCATATAATTGATATCACTTTTCTTAGTATATGAGATGATTCTATTAGGGCAATTTTCTGGGCAACTTGTATGTTGATGTTACATGGGACACTATTAGTAAAATTGTCCATTCCTTTTCTCACAAGACCCAGAGCTCCAATTACTATTAGTACAGTCTCAGTCTTCATTCCCCCATATCCTGTTAATCTCAATCTCCAGGTCCTTGTATTTGGACAGTTCCTCGATAATTTTTATGGAGGTGTTTCTCTACGATGGTACTGCTATGTTCGTGAATTTCTTGTCTTTTACGATATCAGGTCTCGTGGCTTTTATTTCCTTGTCATTTTGAATTGGCTTGTTGTATCTGGCTGGAGCTTATACCTCTGAGTTGTTTCGATTTTGTGATTCTTGCATATCTTCCAGTACACATATGTCGCTACCTTGTTATAGGTATATTCATTTTGTGCTAGTTCCGGACATCCTGAGATAATATGGTTGAATGTTTCCTCATATTTTCCACAGATCTTGCATTTTGGGGTTAGTTCCATCCTTGATTATCTGACACTGATATAATCTGGTTGCAAGGCTTTGGTTCCTTTGTTGCAATAATTCGGCCTTCTGTCTCAGCTTTCAACCCGGTGCTGATGTGTTTTCTCTTGGTCTACATCCCATTCTTTCGTTCTTTTTAGGTTTTTGTCATGCAAACGCCTTGTCCTCCCAGTTTTTTTGTTTTCTTCTGTACCTTCATTTTGTCAAGTTGTTTTGCTTTGTTTTACTCGTGTAGATGTTATTCGCTTCGTTTTTTCTTGGTAGGTTTTCAGCTATATTCAGCTGTTTCTTGAAGAGTCCAGCTTCTTTGTTGATGGAGTGGATTTGGTATTTTACTATTTGTAGGAGAAGGTCATGGCTTTTTGTGAGGTATGCTTCCAATACCAATTGTTGTAGTTTTTAGAATGATTTTAACTTGGATTAGACTTCGGCCTCCTAAAGCTCTTGGTACGTACAACCTATCAAAATCTGATTTCGGTGCATCCTCATTTGGATAAGCCTTTTTCTGGTTTTGGCGTCCAATCTTTTAATGTCATTCAACTTCCATTTAATAATGTTGAAGCTGTATGTTACTACGAGGATAGCTAAGGTGTTGATAGCCTTCATTTTATTGACCCCCCATTAAGTTCGATTTCTAGTATCAAACGCACTTGCCTATACTATTTCTTCGGATCTTTTTTTTTTCATCATTGAATGTTGTATTTCGTCTCTTTCATTAATATCTAAGTATTTGTATGGAAGAAGAAGAAGAAGAAGAAGAAGAAGAATGATGATGATGATGATGATGATAATAATAATAATAATGATAATAATAATAATAATAATAATAATAATATTCTGTTGTGACCATGAGACCTGGGTTCGAATCTCACCATGGTCGATTTTTCAGGAAAGAGATTTTCTGATGTTATCGGACGATGATGGGGTCGTCCCCAGCGTGCGGCACCTTTGAAAAGTGCCTGAAAACCATACCATGGGTTGACCCAAGCCTTGTGAGTTAAATGTGCTAGACGGAACCCTTAGGGGTCGTCGATAGCTGTGCTAGCACGAAGTCACAAGTCATCATTATCACGCCGGAGAACACGCTCTTTCCCAGAAACTGTAACTAAAGTCTGCTCAGCATAGTTGCAGTCTAAACCACAGGTGGGATCTGTGAGTGTTGAATAAACACAAATATGCCTGAGCCAGCGTCGAATACGAGTGGTCGGCTATAGAGAGAGATTATTGTTGTTATTGAATATATGACAACAGCCTTTAAAAAGAGAACGTCCTTTTTGCCCGAAGCGAGTTAGTAAAATATTTTTGAAAATCTTCAATTTTTAGACGATCCTTCGAAAACCAGGTGTTTCCGCAACTTTTGGCCAATAGTGTACTCTTTGGGAATTGTTTGCGTGAGTGATAGTTCTATTAATTAATTTATCTTATGTGTTTTATTTATTGTAAAAAAAATCAATGTACGCTGATTGTTTATTTCTGATGTTGTATCACCCAATGTTTGACCAAACAAAAACCAACAGACCGAAATTAGAAGTCAAAGCCTCTTAGAAGTGACAAATGATCAAAAGTTGAATAGTTAGAGATAAGTATAAATGATTTTCTCATTGACGATTAAAATAAATTACTTTCTTGTTTCATTTGTTACTTTATGTCTAGCATTCTTTGCCTTCAATATCACTGTAAAAGTAAAATATTTTTGCAAGATCAAACCGATTCAGATCAACTTTGTTAAATAAATAGAATGGCATTTGGTCGTGCTGAGCGCTTATTGTTGAGTGGTGTTTATTTAAGGCGTTAGTCTCGCAACATGTTTTAGTGTGTTTGATACTTACTAAACTCGTCACTTTTGGCGGCAGGGATCAAATTAAACAGAGCTTAGTCAATACGTATTCTTGTGCGTGTAATGGGAACTTGCTGCAGATGTGGCTAGTCAAGCAATCCAGTGTTTCAGTCTTACTGGGTCTTTCCCTATTGTAATCCTGTGTTAGTCTTAGATGTTAGCAATGTCCGTTATATATATATATATATATATATATATATATATATATATATATATATAGAGAGAAAAGAAAGATCGCGCGATGAATAGATTGTCGTCCAAATTACGCAAAAATGAAAATAACACTGACATTGATTTTAAACACTCTGAAATGTTCATATTGGAGCCTCCGGTGCGAATGCCAAGCAGTACAGCATGCCATTTCCATATTTCTAGCGGAGTGAATTGGGTCATGGTGATCTTTTTCTTTCAGACGGTGTCCAACTGACCCTACTATACTGTGCCGTCGACAAAATCAAAAACAAACAACGCACATGCTCGAAATTAGCAATATAAAATAGCGACAATTTACTCATTGCACCCTGTATATATATATATATATATATATATATATATATATATATATATGGGGGGGTGAGAGATGAGGATTTGTAGCTATTTACACTATTTATATTATTCAGATTGTTGTCCTCATTTTTATTGCCTTCTTGTTATGGCACACCTGCTCTATAGTTAATAGACTCTCCCACCTAATATAAGTAGGTGTAGTAATAGAAACGACAGTGAGTCGATGTCAGTCGATGTCGGACGACAGTTAGTCGAATACGAAAGTAGTCAGCGACCACAAGATTACTCTGCGTAATACCTATTATATCAAGTTTCTTAACGTTTTGTACGTCTAACCTATTTTAGGACCGATTTAGTACAAATACAAGCTTCCACTGCGAAATCACTCCACAACACATCTTCACGAAGTTTCGGCCGTTGCACGCTTCAGAGTCTAATTGGAAAAACTTGCAAAGACGAAATTTGGGTTCTTCGTGAACCAATGCCGACACTAAATCAATGACTCTGTCCACCGATATCTTTACTTTGTGTCTCGTGCAACAACGCAGGCATCCCCCAAGGTTCGCATCTCGGTCCAACCCTGTTTATATTTTACACAAATGATCTGTCGAAGAGTATATTCCTATCATTTTTTTATGCTAACACGGTATATGGATGCACTGCTAAAACTCTAAATGACCAGAGCTTGACAGCTGATCTTTCCTCTGACCTAGCTCTAGCAGTTCAGTGGCGTTAAAACTGGATGGTCACATTTAATCCCTGAAAAAACAAACTAGTAACGATGCATCATCACTGAGCGGATCCCTAACATTCACGGATCACGATGAACTTGGATTCTCTCGAGGAGGCCCTGTGTCTTTGGAGTCTATATGGATTTAAACTCAGCTGAGACTCCAGTTAGGACTCGGACATACGAGCCGGAAAAATGGTCTGTTCCCTGAACCGCTCCAGTAAGTGTCTGGCTCCTCCTACTATACCTTTACAAGAGCCAAATCAAACCGAAAATGGAGTACAGTTGCCATATATGGGCAGAAGCTGCTCAGCCTTCACTCTTCACTCTCGATAGAGTCTGTTTTACACTAGGAAGGGTTACTAAACGAAGAATAACCAAAACGGGGGTTGGAAATGAAATGCTAACCTTTATAACATCGGCAAAATACAATACTCGCCAGCGGCGTGAAGTAGGTAAACCACTGCTTGTGATGAACTACTTAGACAGCATATTACCCCCACCAACGTAATTATGAGGATTAGGGCGTTAGTGTTCATAGGTAAGGTATATAACAGAGTACAAAAGCATCTCCGCGTCCTTGTGGGTGACAAATTACTTTCCGCCTTACACCCCCTTTCTCACAGACGAAACGTCGCAACCCTCTCGCTGCTTTATCGCTATTTCCATGGAAAATGTTCGAATGAACAACATTCCTTAGTTCTGCCAGTTCTAACCTTCACGACGAAGACCCACCATGATATACCCATTGTTCGTATTCCACTGATGAGATCTAAGTTCCACTCGAGCAGCTTCTTCCCACGAACAACTGCCTTGCGGAACCGACTCCCAAGAGGCTGCTCCCCCAATCATTACAATCGTAACCTGTTCATGTCTAGGCTCAACAGTTACCTTCCCCACGTATCCCCATTAATTGTCCCTCTTACTCTATAACCCTCTACCTCGAATCGATCTTGAGCTTTGTTCTGAGTGAATTATGATTGTAAAAAAAAAATATGAAAGGGATCATCTATTAGGAGCTATTGGACTATAGCAAGAACATCCCTGGAGGCGTTTATTACCAGAAACCCGATTAAATAAATCAGGTCCGGTGCAAGGGTCTCATGAACCTATGATACAGTCCCCCCCACTCTAGTACATCTCAAATTTCATAATGTAATATTTATATGAAATATAAATTTTATTGTAGCCTAATTATATACAATAATGGATCATATGTAATATAGGTGAACAATTAGAAAAATTGAAAATAAATATACTATATCTAAATACAAATTATCATAATTAGATCATTCCATCTTAAATAAAAAATGTTTTGCGGCAATTTTTATCATCAACTTTAGATTTTACTTGTTAAAAAGTTGAATAATTTTAACACATTGAACATTACGGATAAAAAAAAATAGTGAATTTTATGTAGTGTTTTTGCGAGACTTAACATGAGCAAAACAAATTTACGAATTTAGATGGAAAAGAAAAAAGACGTCAGAATAACGTCAAAATCCGCGAAAATTTTTCATCTTTTAATAATCAGTTGTGCTTAGTTTCATTTGTAACGTTTATAAATGTAAGTACAATATTTTCATTATTCGGACTATTGTCTTCATCTTTGTTGTCATATTTATCACAACATTTCGGCCGTTGTACGCTCCGGCCTTCTTCAGGTGGTTGGAATGCCAATTGAACCCTTTATTTCGCTCGCTGCGGTAGACTGTTCTAGTTCCATGTGCCATGTCTAATTCATACACAGATGTCCTTAAGGACACGTGGCACAGTGGATAAAGACGTTGGTTAGATCCAGTGACAGGACCCAAAGAGTTAAATACCTGGTTAAGGTAGTGGGAAACTTGGAGAGGGGAATTAACAGGCGATAACTGATAACTGACATCCATTAGACATGGCACGTGGAACTAGAACAGTCTAACCTGGACCGGAGCGTACAACGGCCGAAACGTTGTGATAAATATGGCAACAAAGATGAGGACAATAGTCCGAATAATGTAAATAGTGTACATAATATCCCATTTCAGAAATATAGACAAATAAATATAGGTAGAAAAAACCAGATTCCTTTAAACGTGGAATCGAAACCTGCCTTCATGTTTGGTTGAAGTCGTTGAAAATGAAAGTGACTGCATATCTGATAAATATCACTTTAAACGTTATTTTTAGTGGATACTTGTATTTGAGTAGACGCTCCGTTTATTTATTAAACAGTGTATCAATTTCATTTCATCTATCGCCCTGAATGTTTCTGAAAACATTGCGCTTTTCGCGAATATTTGAACTTGCGTCCCTCAAGGCAGAAGGAGATACCGTTAAGCCCGGTACGCCTTACCGACATGACCAGGGAGAACAATCGGTCAAGTGAGGCCAAATTTCTTGCTTTCAAGCGAAATTTAACCTGTCAAAAATTTTTTTATGTCTACAAAGTTTCGTATCCAAACGTAAACAAAGAGAATTTTAAAATAGATTTTTCATTAACCCAACAAATTTTCTTATAAATTTAAATCTTATTTTTAGTGGATACACGTATTCGAGTAGGCGCTCCATTTATTTATAAAACGGTATATTTTATATGATAAATAATATTTAAATAAATGTACATTTCTTGTATATCCTTTCTGACTAAACTTAATTTCTTTCCGAACACACGCACTCTCTCTCTCTCTCTCTCTCTCTCTATATATATATATATATGTGTGTGTGTGTGTGTGTGTGTGTGTGTGTGTGCGTGCGTGTGTGCGTGTGTGTGTGAATAAGAAAGACAAAGAAAAATATACTTAGTCTTAGCCGACGCGTTTCATCATCTGACGGACTTTACCAAGGCAAATGTAATTTTATTTTGCTACAAATATCTATTTGTCAATTACTCAAATTTTTTAAATTTGAAGACGCTCATAAATTTTCATCAGTTTAAGTATTATTGAGTATTAGACATTAGATTACGCCACTTACCATCCTCGGAAATAATATTTTTTCTTTCTTTCTTTCCTTTCTTTTTTTTTTAAAGAAGAAGAAGAATATCGATTGGATTAGAGTATGAGATTGGACGTTTGTGTTATACATCTGCAAAGGCTGAAATGATGGATTTAGCCATTTTTTTAAACATATTTGTGGTTGTGTATGCTGGCTTTGCAAAATAATTCTTTCAGAAAAGGTGAGATTGGGAAAAACCGGGGCGTAGTTTGATATTTTGATAATATTCGATAACGGTACACTCGGGGATTTTCCTTCTGAGAAAATTACTTTCTCTTTTGATGAGTGTGGCAATTTTAGATCAAAATTATGGTCGGATTTATTTGTGTGTATGACTAGGGTATTTGTTAAATTGTTATTTATGAGGCTCCTTTTGTGCTAATAAATACATTTTTTTTTTCATTTTTGCATGTTTCCCCAATGTATTGCGAGAAACAGTTTTGCCAATTTATTTTATATATGCCTTCTGAATTATTATTGTTATGGGTGTTTTTAAATATGATTATATCCATAACAGTTTTGGTGGTGGCTGTGACGATTTGGATGTTGTTTAGATGGGATTTTGGATGCTATTTAGATGCATAGAATGTCACCATTGTTATTCTTACGTTAACAATAAGATGAGGAAGGCAAAGGAGCTTAGCGTTGACTTGAGACAGAGTATTATTAACTTCCACAAGTCGGGAAATAGTTACAGAACCGGTTATCTATCCCTAGATCTACGGTAAAGTCCGTTATAAAGATATTTAAACAGTTTCGCACGACAGTGAATTTGGCTGGGCGTGGAAGAAAACACAAATTGTCACCGAGAACTGTACGAAAACTGAGGCGAGGTTAATATAAACCCAAGATTTGCTTTAAAAGACATCGCCCAAATTTTGGATACGATAGATATCAGCGTAAGTACTCTCACAATACAACGTTGTTTAAATAGAAATGGGTTATATGTAAACCGACCACGACTAACCTCTCTTCACAAACCATGTCACATTGTTGCTCGGCTTAATTTTGCCAAAACGGTCTTGGGCAAATAAAATTTTGGGGAACAAGTATTATGGAATGATAAAACAAAAATTGAGCTCTTTGAACATAATGATGTACAAAAAAGTACAAGAAAGTTGAGGCTTTTCTCCCAAAGAACACAGTGGCAACATTAAAACATAGAGGTGGCTCGGTGATGTTTTGGGGTTGTTTTAGCTCAAAGGGGTCTAGACAATTAATTGCAATAAGAGGAATGATGTAATCTATACACTAAGTGAAAGTTCTGGATGAAAATCTACAACTATCAGCGTAAAATCTTCATCTAGGTCAACGATTTACTTTTCAGCAAGATAATAATACCAAACATACGTCTAAATCAGTGACTGCTGGGCTTCAGTAAAAAAAAAAGATTACAGTCCTACCATGGCCTTCAGTGAGTCCTGACTTGAATCCTATTGAAAATCTATGGCAAGAATTGAATGTTCGAATAAATCGTCGGTCACCAAAAAACCTTCAGGAATTAGAACCATTGAAGAATGGAAGATAAACCCAGAAAAGACTTGTTCAAATCTTATCAAAAACTTTAGAAAATGATTGCAGCAAGTTATAAAGATGAGAGTTCATGCTATTGATTGTTCTCGTAAGATTGTAGAAACATCAGGGATGGATCCATAGAGCTGGGATTTAGATGGATGGATGTTGTCTCCAAGAGATATTAAGTATAGCTCTCAGCATCTTAGTGTAGATTCCAACAAGCTTAGACTCTAGGGTTTTAGTTAATGTCCATCCACTGGCATCATACATTAAAATCGCCTCTACAGTGGCGCGAAAGGATCTCCGTTTGAGGTTATCTGATTATATATATATTGCCAATGCAAGTACTATAATAAATAAGTTGTTTAAACCAAGACTTTAACTTACTGCCTAACGAAACCAACTATAAAGAAACCGTGGTTGTATAAAAGTCAGTCCTTCGAATATTATATATATATATATATATATATATATATATATATATATATATATGCGGTATTTATGCACTAAAGTTAATTAATTCTTTGTATTATTACCTCTTTATGATATTATATATACTGCATTATTTTAATATATATATATATGTGTGTGTGTGTGTGTGTGTGTGTGTGTGTGTGTGTGTAGTGTGGCTTTCTCCATAGAAAGTTTTATATTAAAGTGTGTATAAAATTTTTTTGAAAAAATACATCTAAAAATTACAGTTTAACCGTTTAAATGACTTGAAATTGGCTCCAGCAAGCGTGAAAATGTCGGAAAAAAAAACAATTGTATAAATATGCACTAAACACAACCCGTGAAAACGAATGGAGCAATATTCGAATGTACTCCGGAAAAAATTTTTTCTGATCCTTATAATATTCACTTCCTACCACATCTTTCATTCATATCGCACCCCATTCATCATAAAATTTTTAGCAGTCATCCGTGACCTTGAGTCTCTTTTGAGCTTTGTATTCGGTGAAAAAAAAAAACAAAAAAACAGCAGATAAAGGGTCGGGTCTTCATGAGAATCTAAGTTGATTGACAGCGAGGAAATAGAAATAAAGTTTTGACCAGCGTTTCTATAACCGTTTGAATTTGCGGCATCTCATTTTAGATATTGAGCGGGACTGATGCGATACTTCCAGACTGCACATGCGCATATTACAGTGAGCCGTTCGCAGGAGTAAACACTCACAGCTGGGTCAACGCAGTGATAACCCGAATTACTATGCGCCATATTGGTTCGTTTTTTTTTTGTTTTGTTTTTTTTTTCTGCCCCTGGGGCAGTTCGTCACTACAGTCGTTTCCATTTTTCTCTTTCTACATCCTCCTCCTAATTATGATGATGTCAACGAATGAATCATACACAGCTGGTAATTGTCTCTTAATTCTAAAAATCCATATTACCCGGAAGTGTTTTATCGCTTCTTAAAAAAGAAAAAAAGACTCATGTCATCACCAATAATGTCTGAAATGACACTTACATTTCGTCATCTACTCAAAGTGTCATAAAACATAAAAGGGCATGCCACGACTTAGAGTAAAGGGTAGTAAGCAAGTCCCGTACTGTGTAATGAGTTCGATCCTGACTGGCTGCTATATACTTATATCTATCTGGCAAATTAAACAAAGAGCCCCGATATGGAATAATGTTAACTGTATTAGTCAGCGATTATTATTACATAGTGAGTTCGATCCTAACTGGGTGTCACATACGTGTAAACTTCTGTCAGAGTAAGCAAGCTGTTTCTTTATATAGTAATAGTTAACAATTTTTTCTAATAGACGATTATATATATATATATATATATATATATATATATATATATATATATATATATATATATATATATATATATATGGACATTTCATCGAATACGACAGACAAGATACTTTTTTATTTAGTTTTTTATACAACTTCTCATGCGATCTAGCAATTTTTTTCTTTTCAGATGATAAATTATATAAAAACTGCCCTAATGTTCTTTTTATCCGAGCGCTTTCAAGGATTAATTATTTTAACTGTTAAATAAGAAATAGTTTGTTGCATGTATGTATTTATATAATGTTTTCATTTTTCAAAACACGATCAAGATATTGTGTCCATGTTCAAAGTTAATATTATTAAATGTTGTTTTTTGTTTTTATTAATAAGGCTTCCATTATTTTTTAGCCTTTTTTTGCATGTAGATGATGCTATTATACTAGTGTTGTCAAAAGGTATGTTACGAATAGTGTCTGGTAGGTCTCCATGTATATATATATATGTGTGTGTGTGTGTGTGTGTGTGTGTGTGTGTGAAAATATATAGAAAATAGGAAGGAACTGGTTAGGTAAATAATCCAAAGTCCCTTAGTATTTTAGTTATTATTTTTTAAAAATAGTGCTCGATACAAAAGTAGAGCATAGATATAATTATTTATTTAAAAATATGATTCCAAAACGCTACATAAGAAGTCTCATTTTTCAAAACAAGAGCCGAAAACTTCAATATAATTATTTGAATTAAATTGAGTTAAAATAAGCTCTGTTTCATCTTCAAGCGAAATTTTTTTTTGGAATAACGTGTTTTAATAATTGAAATCAAAATTTCCATGGTAACAGCTAGGGCGAATTGTTTAAATTGGGTATGAGTGTTGGGTGTTAATAATAAGTATCAGTCTAGAGTTACTTTCATAGATGTCAAGTCAGGGGAAAGGTAGGGGTGTCTAAATTTGAAACGGAAGATGTATTAACCCTCGTCTAGTTTGCATGTCTATGGAGATTTATTTATTTTTTTTATTTTTTTTTATGAAAGGGATTTGTGCATAAAAAAACTGTCGTAACGTTTTTTTTTTTGATGACTTCATAAAGGGTTATCTTTTTGTAGGGTATTTAAACTATTTATTTGGGCTATGGATTATATATATATATATATATATATATATATATATATATATATATATATAAGTGGCTATTGAGGTTAACACCAGGCGGCACCAGTCTGTTTCATGCTTAAACGCAATCTTCGATCCATCTATATCATCTCTCCCTCTCTCTCTCTCTCCCCCTCCACTATCTATCTCTCTCTCATATATGTGGCCTGACGATTGCGTCTAGCATGAAACAGCCTGTCGCCTCTAAGTGTTGAATTCAATGTTCTCTTATATATATATATATATATATATATAAATTAATTAATTTAAAATTTAAAATTTAAATTTCATCGAGCACTATTTTGTAAAAATAAAAATATCTATAAGAACACCGGATTATATATCTTACTGTTCTTTCTTTTTATTCATATATATATATATATATATATATATATATATATATATATATATATATATATATAAATGAAAAAATGAAATAAATATATATATATATATATATATATATATATGTATATATATATATGCGGCAATAACATGAAAGAAAGATTATTACAAAATAACGGTGATATATACTGTGTTTACCGCTATCTCTTTCCATGTGTGTGCTAACATGGTTCTTCACATCTTCCTATCACTTGTTTGTCTAGAACCACCGTCGTTAATATACAAGTTCAAGTGATTTTCGCTCTATTGAATCCATTCACGCGTCAGTATCTACCATGTACTCAACTTTGAAAGAAGAAACATATATTTATTCTTATAAATATAACATTTTTATTACTTCAAAGTTCGCCAGAAAATTAAATTTCGGTCTTAAATGAGCCACAAAGAGTTGATCTGCCGTTAACAAGACAAATCAATCAATCAAGCATATTTGCTATTATTTCAAAGTTCACAAATAACATTGAGTAAGAGCATAAACACTCAAGATGAAAGTTACCATTAAACAATATTTCATTTTTATTTCTTTTATCCCTGATGATGACTAAAGCCAGTCGAAAGAACCAACATGAACTGTGGACAGTTCTGATTTATATTTAACATCAAGACATGGAAATATATCCGTGCACAAGAACAAAAATTATCAAAATATGTGTGTTTGCACGCCTGCGTTTAAATAAACCATTTTTTATGTACCGATACATGTCAAAAGAATTATACGTTGTTTTGAGTTTTGCAAAAAGGCACATTGAAATCGCAAAAGATGTCTTCATTGGAAACAGAGAAAAGAGTGCCGAACTCCTATGTAATATCAGTCCTCCTATATGGCAGTGAATGTTGGACAATTTCCTCACAGATGAAAAGAATTCAGCCAACAGAGGTGTGGTTCTATAAAAGAATTTAGAGAATATCATTAACGGAAGAATTGAGCAAAACAGGAAATTTAAGGGAAATGGAAACAAAAAGGATAATTGCGATTAAACTCAAGAAGAGAGTTGAAATTTCTGGGATACATGACGAGGAAGGATGGCTTGAAGAATATGACACTCACAGGGCATATTGGAGACAAGATTGACTAAGAGAAACAGCGAGTAACCTACATAGCAAGCTTGTGAATATGGGCGGTAGAATAGGGAATGGGGGAGATCGGGAAAAGGCAAAAATTAAACCTAAATAGGAGAGGAAGTTGTGGAGGGCCATCCTAAAGAGACACGGCACATTGATGATGAAGCAAAAGTTTTGTCTGTTTCTTATACGGATGATATATTATCTCAAGAGGCCGATGTGCATAATTTGCATCATCCAAGTGAACACGATTACATTAAATAAACATTGTCTGAAAATTCCTTTGAAACACTGTGGAATAATTTTGCTGACAATGTATAAATAATCTGAGAGAGAAAAAAAAGGGTAACTTTTTTATTCCAGAACGATTCTACTTTGTTTTTAATTTTCATCAATGACCTTCTCGATGGCAACAGCTCTCCACTTGGTATCTATGTTGATGATGCAACCATTTACTCCTGTCTCGATAGTAAGGTTGATCAGTGCGATAAATTGGCGGCTGATGTCAAAAATTACCTTCAGTATGTTGTTGACTGGGGCAAAGGGTGGGTGGTTAATTTTAACGCCCCTAAAACTAAACTGCCCTCCATTAATCATCTGAGAGAACTCTTTCTGCCTTTCATCAACATGGCTGATGCTAACCTCCAGGAGAGTTTCTAGTTGTGCCTTCTTGGGCTAACGTTCTCAGTTGACATGAAGGAAAAAGACTATACTAAATCCTTTGCCAGGTCAGCTGCTAAGAAAGTTGGTTCACTGTGTCGTACTGGACATTTTTTCTCACCAGAATTTATCTTACATATCTATAAGTATACAATTCGTCCATTCTTAGAATATTGCTGCCATACATGATCTGGATCTCCTGATATTTATCTAGCGCTAAAACACTTCCCAGATATTTAAATTTTTATACTTGCAAGATTTTGACATCGTTAGAGATATAAAAAGAAAAAAAAAACTATGGCCTTTTCTATGTTAATTTCCTAATCATAAAGCTTCCGTTTACTCGGTTTTAAAGAATTTATTTTCAAATGAAATAAATTCATAAAGACTTAATGTCGGACAAAGTTTGTGTCGTAAAATGTTTCTCTCTGGAATCTATCATACATAGCTATAAGTCTACACTTTGTCCATGCTTGAAATATTGCTTCCACATATGGTCTGGTGTTCCTGCTAATTACCTTGAGCTCCCTGATAAAATCCAAAGAAGAATCATCAATATTATCGGTCCTGATCTGGCTACTCAGCTTCTGTCACTTTCCCACTGTCGTAAGGTTATCTCCCTTTGTCTTTTCTATAAATACTTTCATGGTACATTATTTACATTATTCGAAGTATTGTCCTCATCTTTGTCGCCATATTTATTACAACGTTTCGGCCGTTGTGCGCTTCGACCTTCTTCAGGTGGTTGGAATGTCGAACTGAACCCTTTATTTCGCTCACTGGGGTAGACTGTTCTAGTTCCACGTGCCATTTTTAATGGATGTCAGTTATCAGTTATCTCCTTTTAATTTCTCTCTGAAAGTTCTGCACTGCCTTAACCGGGTATTGAACTCACACTCTTTGGATCCTGTCACTGACTAACGGCTTTATCCACTATGCCATGTGTCCTTGAGGACATCTGTGTATGAATTTTCTGGGTATTATACACACCAATTTACAGTTGAGCTGACTTGATATAACTGTAAACTCTATTCTAACAGTTTCTTTTCTTACACTTCTCGCTTGTGGAAATCCGGTTCTACCAGTTACTCTTTCAAGGAGTCACCATTTGTATAGGAAACTTTTCTTGCAATGGTGACATCCTGATATATGTCATATACACATGCGTACTTAAAATAAAGAAAACAATTTAATTTTAAATATTTTTTTTTAATTTTAAAAACATTAAAGGAAAATAGTTAATTCTAGATAAAAAAAAATAATCCTATTATAATTGTGATTGCTCTTCATTTCCTTAGCTCGCACGACCGTTACGCCCGGCCAATACCTCATGAATAATGGGCTATTCTGTTTTGATCGTATGGAAAGAGGGAAAAATACACTTCTTCTTTTCAGTGAGGAAATCAAAGAAAGAACGGAAGATTTAAGTGGAGAGAGAGAGAGAGAGAGAGAGAGAGAGAGAGAGAGAGAGAATCCGAGTAAGCTGATAAGAACAGATACTACACTTTGATCTGAACCAAAACAGTATTTAGTCACGAGGGCATCATGTGGCACAAGTCCGGTTTAACGTGGAATCTCCGAGCCCGTGGGCTCGGCCAAAAATATGCCCTTTGAACCCGTATAAGCGGGTTCAGGGTCGGTTTACCTCCCCGAAAAAGACTCCGCCCTTCGGCGTAGCCTCGTTCGGGTTCCTCCCCGCCCGAAGGCAGAGAGTTCAACCGATCAGCCGGTCAGCCGGTCGTCCGACTTCAGACTGAACTCAAAACGCCGAGAAACGATTTTATTTCCTTGCCTTCACACGCTGGCAGGATGTGACACAATGGCAGTTTAATGTGGGAAGCCTAAGCGCCTGTACCCGGACCAGGTCCAAAAATAGACGTCGTTTGCGCTGGAATCGGTATTACTACCTTTATTGCAACGAGGGAGATACTGCCACTGGCAACCGTGTTAAAAAATTAACCAAGGACCCGCAGTACTTCCATTTTGGAGTCACCTCAGACGCCGGGCAATAAACTCAGCCCCTTTCCGAAGAA
The DNA here is from genome assembly GCA_903632075.3 of Acanthosepion pharaonis. Classification (NCBI taxonomy): domain Eukaryota; kingdom Metazoa; phylum Mollusca; class Cephalopoda; order Sepiida; family Sepiidae; genus Acanthosepion; species Acanthosepion pharaonis. The sequence goes on from CAHIKZ030000036.1 coordinate 1,961,709, forward strand.
GTAGCGCTTGGGCGGGGAGACCCTCTGGAGCTTGGGTTTAAAATTATTTGAACTTCTCCGAGCCAAAAGGCCGAGAAGACATTTTTCTGGCGCACAGTATCGAATGACGGAAACGAGTAAAGCAATCGCCAAAAATCCAGTTACCATAAATAAAATAATATTGTTTACTGAATTATTTTTAAATTATTAAGAAAAATCTTCGTAAGACGGGGATTTTGGCTAGTAATAATAACAATACATTATTAATCTACTCCCGTTTTAACAATGTCGAAAAAATTCACATCACTTAGTGTCTTCTATAGTTTCCTTTCCTTAACGTCGAGAGAATTTCGAATATCTTAGAATGTACCCGAATTCAAATTTGAACGCATAATTATTTTTCTCAGCGATACTTTTTCTGTGTATATAAATACAGCTTTTACTCAACAAAAAAAAAATATCTCCATTTGCCTTGATAAAGTTTTTCAGGGAAGGAAACGCGTTGGCATAAAAGGTTTTCCTCTTGTCATTTCTTTTATTAAGAAACATTTATGTATAGAATTATAATGGAACAAATAGACTGTAAGAAAAATGAAAATACAAATAAAAAAATGAAAGAAAAAAATTGTCTGGAATATCCATGTCCTAAAAGGCATCCCACTTACTTCGACGTAAATTACACAGAATGACTGTCTATATAGATAAGTTTATTTTGTTTGCGCCACACTAGAAGGTGAAATTTAGACTTGAAAAGTTTTCTAGGCTTCTTCTGTATGTACTGTAACTCTCAGGACGTAGGATATGATGGCTCTCTGCAATCTACTGTCCATTGTAGCTATTTATCTTTTTGTTATTTCTCCTAAACCATGTTCCGCCATCCATTTACTCAAGCTCACTAAGTATGGTATGCGTTGTTTTCCTCTGTCTCTCTTTCGTTCAATTTGTCCTGTGAGTATCAAAATTTCCAAGCCTTCTTTACTCATTATGGGCTCTAAAAATGTAAATGTTTCTGATATTAAGTATAAGTTTCCTTTTGTTTCCATTTCCTCTGAAACTTCGTCAATAATCGCATATTTGGCCCATGTTATCCTCAGTATCCTTCTGTAGAACCACATTTCTGTTGCTTGCAGTCTCTTCTTCATCCTTGAGGATATTGTCCAGCATTCACTATCATATAGGAAAACAGATATCACTTGACAGTTCGGTACTCTTTTCTTTGCTTCTAATGATTTTTTCTTTTTTTTTTTTTTTTTTGTTTCTTAATACTCTGCTTAGCTTTTAGAATGTATCTTTGGCTATCCCAATGCACCTGGGGATTTCAGTGTCATACTCTGTTAAAACACTTCCCAAATATTTTAATTCAGACTTCACAGAACGGGAATCAATTACTTTTGCTTTCAGCCATTTTACTTTTAGAAGCGATCTTGTTTAAGTAGACACTTGTTTTTTATTTCCTTTTCATATATTCTCTCGACCCGGATTGTCAAATAGCTTTTCTAGTGGGATTGGCTCAGCGATCTAACATTGTTCCACGTGACGCGTGATTTTATACGACTGATATATTATTAAAGAAGTATGCTTCTGATATATACTTTGAATACTTGTTTAATAATGTATTTTTGTATATGTACTTTTAATCGGTCACGTTTTTTTAACTCTAAAACAATGTCCGTAATTTGTGTCACATGTCTGAGCCAAACCGTACGAAAAAGAAATTGTTCGTAGTTACCTCCCTTGCAAGATCTTAGTAAGTCTTTGAAAATATTAACATATTAAAATTCTGAAAAATAAATTAGGCAAGCACACAAAATTAGAAAAAGCCGTAAGACAAGTATGTATCATCTCAACGGATTTATTTAACCTTTACCGGCTATATCGGTGTGACAGCTCGCATCACAACTGACGCCTATTCGAGGCTGCACGTAATAAATGTTAACGTATCCTCGAAGGAGCTAAGTGTCTGTTTGCTGAGAAAATTGCGGATTGAATCTAATCTCGTGATTACTGCCGGCTCTGTAATAATGTATTTAATAAGAGTAAGTTTTCTATTCTACCTCTCTTCAATCAATTTAAGGTGTTAAAATCTTCTTCATTCTTCGGCTGTAAATTCTCCACAAACTACTCTTGATTCATCAGGAGTATCCTTGCCTAATTTCACACTTAGAATTGAGTCTGTTGAGTGATATGCATATAACCCCTTCTATGGCTTCTGCTATCATCTTTAATTTGAATCCCCACAAAGCATGTGGACCTGATGGTTTCCTTGTGATAGTCCTTAAGAAGAGTGCTCCCGAACTGGCTCCTGTTCTCTCTAAACAGTATAATAAATGCCTCGCCGCCTCTTGTTTTCCTCTCTGTTGGAAATCGTCATCTGTTGTTCTAGTTTTTAAGAACACAGGTGAACCGTTCAACCCTTCAAACTATCGGTCTTGAGGGCCTAATCAATACTAAATTGGTTAAGCATCTCACATCGCAGGGCCTTTTTTTCAAACAAGTAATATGGCTTTCGTTTCTCCAGGCCAACTGCTGATGTACTGACGATAATTGCAAGCTCTAGATAGGAACGGTGAAGCGTTGAACATCTCGAAAGCTTTTAACAGGGTTTGGCATACAGGTCTTCTTTAAGAATTGAAAAGTTTTTGAACTGATCCAGTCTTTTTTTATCTCGTCGTTCCACTGGGAAAGCGAACTATTTTAGTTTCGGTTTGAGATTGCGTTAGTTCGTTCCTTTTTATATTTGGAATAACTTTAGCGTATTTAATTGAAGTAAGCATAAGATTTACTTATTTTATTTTCTTCGGGATTGCTATATTATTTTATGTTTTCAATGCAAAAACAAACTTTTTGAGAAAAATTCACTAAAAAAATGTCATTTTGGAAACTATGTCTTGTTACTTGGAAATTAATTCAACATTTTTCACTTAAAGTTAATTAAATATTCCCTTTAGTTAATTTTCTATTTATAAAAGCAAATACACTAATGATAAACTTTATTTATTTGTACCTAATCTGGATTTCTGTTTTTAACTAACGGAAAATTGAAGTTTTACCATGCTCCTTATACCGAAATGTAACATATTTTTATTTGAATGAATTAATAATTTTTCCTAGTCTTTCTTATTACAAATGTTAAACAGTCTTTCCAAAAAAAGTTAATTTTAATGTTTTATGCTTAATTTTTTTACCGGATAATTTTTCTTCGATTCTGTTTTAACATTGCGAAATTTATTAAAAAATGCTATTATTGGTTACATAAAGTTAATATTTCTGAGAAGAGGTATTGTAATTATTTACACCATTTACATTGTTCATGCTGTTGTCCTCATCTTTGTAGCCATATTCGGCCGTTGTATGGCACCTGGCCCAGTGGATAAAAGCGTTGGTTAAATCCAGTGATTTGAACCAAAGAGTTGTGAGTTCAATCCTGACTACGAATAAAACTTGGAGAGTTAAGTTAAAGGGAGATACTGAAACATCCAGAAGATGTAAGGCAAGTGGAGCTAGAACAATCTATACCGGTGAAGGAAATTCATTTCGAAATTCTAATCACCTGAAGAAGGCCGGAGCGTCCAGCGGCTGAAACGTCACGAATATGGCGACGAGAACAACAGTTCGAATAATGTAAATAGTATAAAGTTAATATTTTTCTCTATGGTATTGTTATTCAGAACAACCAATATATTGATGATAATTTTTTTCAGTCATTTGTATTTTTTGTAAAAGTTATTTAAATTAAAAAAAAATGTTTGCTTAATGTTTGTTAAGTTTGTTGTAAAAAAAAGCATAAAATAGACGCAAACGCGATATTTTATACTAGAAAACTAATGAAAAATCATCTATTAAGAACGTTGACATGTAAAGTTGATATCATAAATATATTCAGTAAATTTAATCTGGTATTTTAGATATTGCAAACGAGGTATACAAAACGTTAACCTGACCCTGCTGTTAAAACACCTGTTTTTAAGAGCCAATTTTTTTCCTAAATACTTCTATAATCATAAAAGTATATTTATGACAAAATAAATCAGCATAACAATACTTAGTTTATGTCTTTATTGTTTCATGTCATATTTGTGTTAAAAAATTTCGAGATGTTTTTTTTTTCCTTCATTGAAACTGTTTTAACGCGGATAATTTATTCAAAGATTAAAATGCTTATAACATTTCGTACATTCTTGTTAACGGCATAAAAATGGATCCGAAGTACCACCAAATTATATATTACTTGTAATAAGACTTTAGTAAATGAAAATATACAAAGGTAAAGAGGAATAACTTTTCGAACGAAAATTGCTCCGATGAGCTGCATTCGCTGGTTCCCAGACGGCATGAGTTCAAGCGCCTTACAAGGCTGGCATCCCGCTCTCACCCCTTCTCTGTCGAAACTCCTAAATGTAGCCGTCTCTTCTACTCCAATAGGTTCATGTCTAGCACCTCTCGCCTGTGGAACTCCCTTCCCTATTCCTGTTTCCCTGTGAGCTATAATCTCCAGCTATTCAAGTGTAATGTCAATCGACATCTCCAGTTGCCTTGATCTATCCACTACCCTCATCCTTTCTTCTATCACTCCTATCTGATCTTGCTCTAAATTTTCTGTAACCCCTTGCGTCCTAGTGGCTTCTCGCCTTGCTTGGGGTGAAATGCTTAAAAAAAAAATTAAATGTACTTTTAATCTTTAATTTTTTTTTATTTTCTTAAGCCTCGAACTATCGCAAAGCCAAAGGAAAACTAAAAATCTTCTCTACTAACGACGAAATATGAGACAGACCTACACTTCTGGACGGGAGTTGCACTACGACTAGTAAAGCACGCCAATGCCTGAAGTCTCCCTGGGGTCTTCTGAGGGGCTTGGAAAGTTTTTACACGGCTACCGAAATCCCACATTAAACTCGACCATGTGCCAAATTCTGTACGCGTGAGTGCATGGATAAATCTATCTGTAGACATGAAACGAGAACAGTCTACCCGATATATAAGATAGAAGTTTCATTTCGATATTTCCTGAAGTTTAACCGGCATTGACAAGCACCTGATGAAGGCCGGGGGCACAACGGCCACAATGCTGTGATAATCAAAACAAAGACGAGAACAATAGTCATCGTTTAAATATTGACGAGAGTATTTGACCCATTTAAAAAATAAAACACTTCCTTTCTTTCTTAATCTCGTTATCTCTTTCTTTCTTTCTTTCTTTATTTATTTCTTTATTTCACTCACGCACTAAAATAAATGCGTATGTATATGAATGTGTGTGAAAAAACGTGTATATAATAGTGTTTGTATGTTCACGAATTTATCCATCTTCTCAAGCAACACATAAATGGACGCGAAGACGAGACGCACGCGGGAAGTTAGAGGTTGCAAGGCATAACTAAGCGCTAAACCATTAATTATCTTTTAACAAGTCCGTTGGAAAAGCAGCACAGGTCTGTATGCCTGACAAGGCAGGAGCCTGTTCGTCACTACACTCCTTTGCTTCTCCCATCCACCATCATCCATCCTGGCTCACACGCCCGCCTTCCTCATTTCCGTAGACTGCTAAATCACTTCCCTTCACATTCAGCCCTTTTTTCTTTCTTTTTTTTCCTTCTTTCTTTCCTTTCCTCGTTTTTATTCTATTCGTTTTTATCTAATTTCTTCTTCCTCTTCTTCTTCTTCTTCTTCTTTCACTTTCTCTTCATGTGATGATGATGACGAGGCGACACCAGGTGTTCACGTTGCAGTTTTTACACCTAAACGATTTGTTCCGTTTTATTAAGCTTCAAAGAAACTAAAGAGTGTAATTTTATAACTGATAAGAAAGCTGGCGACATGCATGGTTTTCTTGAAAAGGTGAAATGAATACGGGGACCGGAAAGAAGACGAAAAAAGAAGCTGATGGCTTAAACAAAAAGTATTTGATATAGAAAAAGAATGAGATAGATAGATAGATAGATAGATAGATAGATAGATAGATAGATAGATAGATAGATAGAAAGAATTTATTATTCAGGTTAATGTTTGAGCAATAAATTTAGGATGAAGAAAATTTTCAATATATTTTCAACGGCTGCCGAAATCACACATTAAACTTGACCTTGTGTCAAATCCTGTGTACGTGGGCCCCTTATGAAGGCTGGAGAGCACAACAGCCGAAATGTTGTGATAATAAAAACAAAGATGAGGACAATAGACCGCGCGTAAATATTGACGCCAGTTTAAAATACACGGATACATACTCTTTCTTTATTTACACTATTTATATTCGGTCTATTGTCCTTATCTTTGTTCTTGTTATCAAAATGTTTTGGCCGTTGTGATCAACCCCACTCCCTCCATTAAGTTTTCCACGGATGTATATCGATCTGTGTAACCTACAGGGCATTTTGAGCTGAGACCTTTATTTAATCCACAGCTGGGGAAGGGTGAAAGTTCTCGTTTCACTGCTCATGTATAAGGATATCTCGTCTAGTTCTTATTTACTACAGTTCAGCATTGGAACGAGAACAGTCTACCCGCGGAGTTTAAATAAAGGGTTCAGTTCAGAATTCCCTGTAGGTTACCCAGATCGATATACACCTGAGGATGGTCGGAGGGCACAGAGGCTGAAACGTTGTGATAACAAATAAATGATAACAATAGTCTCCATGTAATTAACGTAAATAATGATAGCTCGTTATCCCAGAAATTCAGACAAAAAAAAAAATGCATTTTCTTTCTTTCTTTCTTTTAAACACGGACCAAGATAAATTTGATAAAATAGGACAAATCGTTTGTTTGTTATGAACGAAATTTTCAGTATATACCTTTATTTATGTGTGTCTGTTGGATGTATAATTAGTATACGTAGCAAAAGGGAAGATGAAACAAAGTGAAAAAAAAATTAAATGAACGACGCGTTTCACCGGAGAAAAGCCCATGTTCTGTTTGGCGTCATCAGTTCGATTAAAAGAAGAAATACAAAACTATGTAGTAAGAGAGTGTTTTTGGATCTCTGCGGATAAGTATATCACATTAATTACTCTAGCTCAGTGATTATCAACTGCCGTGCCGCGGAACATTAGTATGCCGCGCGATTATCTTAAGTGTGCCGCGAAATATTGTCATAGGATTGAGGAATCGGAGAGCCGAGTACGAATTCCATCGAATCCATTACATTCACTTACATGCTAATACTCTTGGGAAAGGACTGAATCCTCTTCTTCCCTCCACCTCTCAGCTATTGGTAAATAGCATGATAGACTGTGTTCTATAGCCTTGGGTGGCAATTGGTCTACTGCAGAATGAAATGGCAAACTACAGGAAAAAATTGCCTCGTAAGTCATGTATCAAAAGATACATGATCGCCCTAAGCTTGTATCACGTATGGAACATAACTGACTGATACATACATACATATATATATATATATATATATATATATATATATATATATATATATATATATATACACGTTTCATTAAATAATATAGACAAGTGTTGTCTATTTATTTTATGTAAAATTTTTTCGTATCTTCTGATAAGTTTGATAACATTATCATTAAACGAAGAAAGAAATTCACAATATTTATCCATTATTTTTAATATAATCTAAGCTTTCGGCTTCCTCAAGCCATTATCAAAGATATAAATCACAAAACATATTAAACAATATACGGACACGACAGTGATGATAGTCTGTCATTGTTTACATAGTGGATCACTAAGCAACGATAAACACGCGCATGTAAGACGCTAGAAGCGAAAATCGCACCGCATCTCATGACGTCACATGACTACACGAGAGTGAATTGTAGAATAAAGTAAGGAAAGCCGTTGGTATAAACCAATGTTTCTGTTACCAATTATAGACATTTAAGAATATTTGTAGAGATGCCATAATTGATTTTGTTTAGGTTGGGTTTTAACTGTTTGATGTATAATGCTTCAAGTATTTTTAGTTTTTGTCTATTGTTTTCATGTCGAAGTATAGTTGTGTTTTCGACAAGTATTTTACGGAAATTGTGTGTGCGGGCAGGCATGTTGTTTTAAATGCCTAAAAATGTTAAAGTTTTCATTAAAATGTAGTGTCAAGCGTCGTGAAAGCGAGTTTGTGGTGTGACCAACATAAATATTATTTAATTCGTTGGAGATACATATATGTGTGTGTGTGTGTGTGTGTGTGTGTGTGTGTGTGTGTGTGTGTGTGTGTGTGTGTGTAGTAGTAGTAGTAGTAGTAGTAGTAGTAGTAGTAGTAATGGTACAGCGTTAGTATTTGAATAAATGAATAAGTATTAAAGTTTGTTTTTTTTTTTCAAATAATTCTTTTATCTATTCTTCGATTATGCTATTTTAAATACTTTGTTTTAATATTCACTTTTCAAAAGTATTTTTATTTTTTAAATTTAACTTTTCAAATCTTCCTTTATTTGAATAAATGGATATTAACCATTTTTCATGTAACTGTATTCTTCGTTCAGTTCAAAAATTTATGGTTTTAATTCTCAACATTTAAAAATTTTGCTACGTGTGCCGTGATATTTTCATTTGCACGTAAGTGTTTCATTGCTTAAAAGTGATGAGAAACACCACTCTAGATTTTCATGTTCTGGCTTGACACGTGAAAAGAATCTGTATGTCTCTGTGTTTGTTTGTTTTATCTATATCCACATCAGAGCCGTTTGGTTTTGCATGGATTTTAATTCAGGGACATTTTAGTATTTTTGTATACACATATATACCTACATACGCGCCTGTATTTATATAAATATACCATGTGAATCTTTAATTATAAAATCTGTCTTTATGAGAAATATTTACAATGACATACTGGTGTGAGATTTTATTTTAATATTCAGCGTGTAATCTGTTCATCATATTGCAAATAAATCGCTATATTGATATTTAATATTTAACTTCAGATTGTTATGGATCGTAAGAAAGAAATAACCTCAAGCGAGAAAGACGTTATAAAAATATCATGTAATGAAAACGCAACGTTGGAAATTGTGCGAAAGTTGAACAGAGATCATAAAACAATAAAAAATGAGAGATGGAAAGCATTGTCCAGAAAAGGACTTGACAAATTTGGGTTTTAAAAACGTAACGAAAAAAGAATTGTGGTAAATTATGGGGTTAATAATCAAAGAAGAATGAATTGAACAACCAGAAAACATTTGAAGAATTTGAAGAGCTCCAAATGTAAGCAAAGGAAATGCCAAATATTAAGAACATTGGCTAAAGACACGGAAACAACCAAACAGCAGAATTAAGTAATCATTACAACCAACGAGAAACATGTAAATTGATTAATTGATTCGTTCTTTTACGGATTATCAACCCATTGCAGATTATTTAAAGCCAGAAAATATTTTTAGATTGAAAGAATTTTTCTTCTTTTGGAGATAATAATGGTTTGTTGATAGAACTCTTACTGATTAACCCATAGCTGGTGGGAGAACAGGTGGATTCATGCCTAATCACAATTTGATAAACAAGCAAGAAATTATAATGTGGATACAAAATGGAGGATCCATTCTATATTATAATCATTATGCAAACTGACCCCTCACTTTATGGTCATGTTAGTTTTTATACATTTACCCATGTATAATACGCCTTCATCCACAATACGCACACCTAAAATTGTGCTGGAAGTGTGGGAAAATGCTTTTACTCACGGATAATACGCACCCCTTTTTTGGTAATCAAAGCCTATAAATTGTACCTCTCCAATTTTATTACAATTTTATTATTTCAGCGTTTCTTACTCTTATTAAAAAATGGTTTTAAACATAGAATAATATTATTCGAATTTAGTTTTATGATAATTCTTATTTTATTTTACATTTGTAAGTATTGTTAGGTACATATTATTCTATTTGACATCCTTATGAGGGTGGCAGTCGCCGAATGTTTGTGTCAAATTGTCATATGTTTGTGGTGAGTCGCCATTTTGCAACTTAAATCAACCTATGAAACGGCAATTTTTTAATGATTTTTTTGCAGCTGTGCATAATACGCACCCCTAATTTTGCTTATTATTTTTTAAGAAAAAAATGTGTATTATACATGGGGAATTATGGTATATAATGTAGAATGTAAATAAATCTAAAAGATTTAGCTGTGTAGCTAATCAGTATTTCATCGAAAAACCCTTATTATAAACCTCCGCTGCCTTGCGGTCATATCGAAACACGGAAAATGCCATGGAAGTAACTACAGAGCGAAAATCCGGCGCAGAGCTTCGAAGGCGGTTAGCTCTCAATACTGACAACTTTCCGACAACTGCTGCAGCTAAGCCGTCCCCAACTGTAATGACCTGTATTCGTTTGGACTTTGTCGGTACGACTGAGAGCGCGGGCATGTCGTCTAGAGAACTAGCTGACTTCATATGCTATCATCCAGGCCTTCTCACTGGAGAGCAAAGGACTGAATTTTGACCAAACATGGCACTACCATTATCTAGCGAGATGAACAGATGCCTACAACCAGAGAGAAGCGCGTAGATTGGTTGAAGTAATGAAAACTGATTTATAACAGCCTGACTTTTTCTCCACTACTGCCTTTTTCCACACAACGTTGCAAGCTTATCACTACTCTATCGTTCTTTTCATGACAATTGTTCAGATAAGCGTTGCATTCTTTTGTTCGACTACTTCAGACCTTTATAGCTAGGACTCGTCGCGCCACTTCCACGGAGTCGAATCATACTCATTTCCCCCATATTCCGCTTGTAAGAAGAAAATTCAACTCAAACTGAATTTTCTCGAGAACTGATACTCTGTGGAACAAACTCCCGCGGGAATACTTTCCTGAACACTAAAATTTTAATATCTTCAAGTCAGAGCTCAATCGCTATCTATATCTTTATAATCTTCCCTTCTTTCTACTACCACCCATCAAGTTCTGTAACTCTCTACCGCGAATGGCTCTTGAGCCTTGTATTAGGTGAATCTTGAATAAAATAGTATTTTTTATCGATTACTGGAGAACAAAACTGGATGAACTTTATGTCAGGTGTCGTCGTTTGGTCTTTCAAACAACACGAAATATGGCTAAAGTCATAGTTTGCGATTGTAAAGCATGAAGTAAAATTAGAGTTGATGACATATCAAGATATATACAGAGAATTATCATAAGTATTTCCATCATTTCACCCCAAGCAAGGCGGTGAAGCCACTAAGACGCAAGAGGGTTACAGAGAGTGAAAGAAGCTGTGAAATCTTTAAGGAGAGACATGACATTAAACGATCCAAAGAGACAAAGATTGACTTGGCATTTTGACTTTAGATTAGATTGACTTTAGATAAGTCGTTTGCTATGTGCTAAACAGTATCACCATACATGATATCTTGCAAAGAGGTCTATTGGTCACCTTGTTAAAAAATGTTTCAAAAATGACAAATTAGTAAAGCGGTTCTCATCCCTTATCTAGATATTAATCCAAATTGTCGTTAATCATTAAAAAGACAATATATATATATATATATATATATATATATATATATATATATATATATATATATATATATTATTTATTTAAAATATGATTCCAACTCATGAGTTGGAATCACATTTTTAAATAAATAATTATATTTATGCTCTACTTTTGTATCGAGCACTATTTTTTAAAATAATAACTAAAATACTAAGGAACTTTGGATTATTTACCTGGCCAGTTCCTTCCTATTTTCTATATATTTTATATATATATATATATATATATATATATATATATACACACACATATATATATACACACACACACATATATATGTGTGTGTGTGTGTGTGTGTGTGTGTGTGTGTGTGTGTGTGTGTGTGTGTGTGACAAAGTAAAAAACGTTTTTTTTCTTGACGCGTTTTCTACTTTCCGACTTCATCAGACGCGTCACAAGAAAACACTTTGAATTTGTCTTATCATAGATTTTCCTCCAATATTGTTTTTCATATATAAAAAATATATCGTTATCTCATACACACACACACACACACACACACATATATATATATATATATATATATATATATATATATATATATATATATATATATTCATCATCCCAAGCAAGAAAATAAAGCCATTAAAATATAAAGGATTACTGAGCGTGAATATGAAAAAAGAAAACACTATTAAGGAGAGTACCATAAAAGGACAGGAATTAAGAAATTCAGTTGTGTCCCATGCGTGATATACGCTTAGGCGATCATGTATTTTTCGATATATGACTGACGAGGCAGATTTTTTCCCGCAGTAGGTTGACATTTCTTTCTGCGGTAGATCAGTTGCCATCCAAGGCTATAGAACCCGGTCTGTCCTGCTATAGCTGGGGGAGGGGGGGGAGAAGAATAGGATTCATACCTTTCCCAAGGGTATTGGCATGTAAGTGAATGCAATGGATTTGACTGGAATTCGAACTTGGCTACCGAAATCCGAGCTTCCTCTTAAGAAAGTAGAAGGCAAAAATCTAAAAATTCATAAAATTATTTTTTTTTTATTTTTAGATATATTACTTTTTAATCATTTATCCCCAACCAAGAAAATAAAACCACTAAGACATAAGAGGTTACTGCGTGTGAAAGAACAAGTGAAAGGAAAACATCATTAAATAGAGAAAACAATAAAAGAAAAAGATTTAAAACAACAAAAGATAACGATTGACATTGCATTTAATGTGTTGAAGATGAAAGTTGACTTGGAAGCAAGAAGCCGAGAGAGAGTTCCACAAGCGAGAAGTGCGAGAGAAGAAACTCTTAGTACAGAACTTACGGCTAGCTCTTGCCATTCCAACTGTAAAATAATGAGACCTTGCTGCCAATCTAGTACTGAGCTTAACTTCATAACGTTTACGTGCCAAGAGGACAACTCAGTAAAACCATTACCATGAAAATATTTATAGAAAAGACACAGGAAGTTACGTCATTGCTGTAGGAGAATAATTGAAGCCGGTATGTCAAATCAAGATCGATAACATTACAGATTCTTCTTTGTATTTTATCTAGAATCTCTAAGTATATAGCAGAAGCACCAGACCAGATGTGACAGTAATATTCAATGAATAGATGAATGGTGGACTTATAAATATGTAAGATAGATTCTGTCGAGAAAAATAGTCTCCCATGACACAGTGGACCAACTTTCCTAGCAGCAGACTTAGCAATTGATTGAGATTTTTTTTAAAGCATTTCGCCCCAAGCAAGGCGGGATGCCACTAGTACGCAGGGGTTTACAGAGTGGGAGCGAGAGTAAAGAGGTGTGATGGAGGAAAGGATGACGAGAAGGGCAGGGGATAGTTCAGGACATCTGGAGATGTCGATTGACATTACATTTGAATAGTTGGAGATTATAGC